>CALYDD020000309.1:0-72516 GCA_944472135.2 Trichobilharzia regenti | reverse complement strand
TGAAAGCATGTGGGCAGACTTGGAGCGGAGTGAAAAAGTTGGCAGAAAACCGAAGGCAATGGAGACGCGCAGCTGAAGCCCTATGTTCCTCTAGGAATTAAAGGAAATAATAATAATAATAAATGCCTTCAAATATCATAGCTCAAGATTAGATTTCTCAGAACTTAAATTTCATTGGTGACAATTTAACTTGAGTTACTGTTGCCACATAACCATTTTGCTCCATGGTTCTGACGTATAAATAGCGCTTAAAATCACCATTCAGTTAAGAATACTTTAAAGTTGTTTGGTAATCAATTAACAGCAGTCATGTATGAACCAATCAAAATCACTTGAAGCAATACGGGATGAATCATTGACTGATTGTATTATCATAGAGAAATTATTTCCTTTTCAATTTAGTTAATGTCTCTTTTTTGTTTAGAAATGTATTCGTACAATGAACAGCATTCCTCAAATTATGCGTAACATCAAAATTGTCACTTGGCACTTCAATTTTGCTCTCTAATTTTAAGACATCACTTGAAAGCCATACGGATATCGATCTTAAAACACTTTCCTCCATGTCACCTTACGAAGGAGTGATTAATTATGTGTATTCTTAAGAAGTATTCGTAGAATAGGTTTCATAGACACATATGTATCTCATTTTACGTTCACCTATCTGCTGTTTCGATCTTCGATCCTGTGATTTTTTGATCACATTGTATTAGATTTTGTTCATTGCCTTGCAGTTCAATAAAATCCATCATTTGCAAATTTCACAGTTCTAGGTGGAATTTCGTCAATTGCTTCGATAAACCTGAAGTTTCTAGATTGCAATATATAACCTAGATGTTACCGTAAACTGCATCTAGAAAATTGTAAGGTGGTATATTAGTAATTGATATGAATAGCTGAAAACTACTCACGTGAACAAGTACTGCCTGCTAATCGATCCGGGTAATCGAAACACTGAATTATTGTAGTTTAGATAAGCGAGTCAATTCAAAGCACCTGGTTTTCGGTTAGTTACTTAGACATTGATTCAAAAAACTGATTACTCTACATGAGGTAGGTAGGCTTGAAACCAAACGAGGAAAACAGTCGTTCAACGTTTAGATTACCGTATTCTGCTTAGCAAGCCAAACTGGTTGACGTGATGGGTTCCTAAGCGTTAATATCAATCACTATTATATGTCATGCCCTTGTTTTATGCTATGAAAGTCTTTGTTTTGTCTTTATTGATGGATTTACAGTTGCTGTGCGTGGTGCTTATCAGTTTTTTGTTTTTGATGTTGGCGGTAGTTTTGTTAAGTGTTCATCTTTCTTTCATGATCGCTAGAGCTTTCGTATTCGTCCTATTGGCATTGTTTCACTTTTACTAAGTAACATTTTAGCAGACGTTTGGAGATCTCTGAATGAGTTCATCTGCGATTGGTTCCTCGGTGCCTATATCCATATGTTTATTTTGGTATTGTACTTGGTTTGTTCAAAGTTGGATGTTCTAAAACTTCAAAGTTTCAATTCATTACTTTTCATGACTCGTTCTCCGTGAATACTTTCCGCAATAGAGTCACTAGACTGGTTATTATGCTGGCTGCTTTTAGTGAATAGCTGTGGTTCTGTAGCCTGTCACATGAAGAAACTGCACCGAGTAACTGAGTTCTAACTGGATGGCAGCTATCATAGTCCTAATATATGATTTTATAGGCTAAATTTTGTTTTTCCCCCTCTTGGTTTTTGAACCGTTTAGGCTGTACAGAAGATTTTTGCTCTCTTAACTACAACTATTCTAAACAAATGTATTATTCTACCTGTCCTTGGTACTTGGAGGCATTAGTTTTTTTTTACTTATTGCAGTAGGACTTCTAGGTTTTCCGGTATCACATGAACATTTTTTGACGAAATATCTGCGGTATTCATTTCCTTGTAGAGAGTTTTCCTTTATGAATTTGAATGAAGCAAGAACGACAATTGGTGCAGAGGAAAATGGTACTATCATTTTTCTCGTTGTCTTCTGATCATAAGTTTATGCACATAGAGTTAGTTTTAACATACTTAAACAAAGAGTTGAAAATTTTAAACAAAAAATCTCTGTGTGTGTGCATACAGAAGTAATAATAATCACTTTTCAAGTATTGGCTTTTGAAGGTATTTTGTTTGATTGAATGGAGGATTTCATCATGAGCTGACATCAGTTAGAGAACCATTGGAAAACTATCTGGGAGTACTGGACAGCTGTTTCGTCCTAGTTTGGGTGCGTACCGATGAAGAGTCCAAAACTAAGACGAAATAATCACTTTATTCCAAACAACAATAATAATCATGCAGGACGAAATTTTTAGCTTTAGGTAATCAAACGAGAGACAGAGTAAGAACATTCAGTTACCAGGAAAAGGAAAGACGACTGATAACCGCTTCTTTTTGAACGCATAAGTTCCGTTTCAGGCGCTTGATGGAGATTGCTTCAGAGAACCTGAGCAGAACTGAGATTCCATTACCCATTGATCATTTTGAAGGATCTTGTGACATCCACCTTATGACCTGTTTCAAGGAGAGGCCTGACAATGGCATTTAGTGTTAGTATCTTTTTTTTTAACCTGTATAGTATAGAAGTGAGTTTCGTGTATTTCATCTTAAATAACAAGCCGTTACTTTTATGGAGGTGACAACTTTTCTTGGTTATTTTCAAGAACGTAAATTGTCTTCTAAAATTGTGACTCACTGAATTAGTCATTTCCACTTTAACTGTTGCGTCACTGGCTAAAAATCTTTCCCACTTGCTCTGAGGAAATCACAGTGTAATTATAAAAAAACAAGGTCAGATTTTATTTCATTAAGAAAAATTACCGATCACTTGAAAATAATTTCTTGATGAATTCACCAATAATGTGACCTCTGAGATCTGAGTCATTGAATGCCTTGGTCAAAGAGTTTACAACCCGCTAGCTAACTGACAGTAGTAGACGAATTCAACTGAAATTCAACAAACTTAGTGACCACATCCGTCATTGTGAAAATGACTTGTACAGATCTAAATCTCAGAAGAAAAATATAAAATTTCTGAGTTTTGAAGATGAACAAACACATTTTTATTTAACGTAAAACCTAACATTATTGTGTAACATCTCAAGCTGTCATGCTTGGTGCCTGAAAATCAATTGGAATGCAATAAATTTCATCTAAGTATGTAGGACACTGTTAGTCATAAAACATTAATGTAAAGTAATTAAATATTTTTAGTAATAAAACTAATGATAAGACATCAGGTCATGCATATGCATCATGATGCCTATTTCTGAGTTATATTATTACTATTGCATTAATTTATTGTTCCCTTGCCTTCTGAGTAAAAAATTCGGCTTCAACGGCACGTTTCCACTGTAACCTATTTTCTTCGATCCTGTTTAGCTGGCGCCGTCATTGATTGCATATAGTCTGTGATCTCCTTCATGTCATCATCAGAAACCCACCCACTCACTCCTCGTTTCCCACTCAGATTCCACTCGAGGGTTGACCTGGCGCGCAATGTTATTCGACGGTTTCCTCGAGTCATATCATATACATTATCAAACCAAACGTTGCAAAGAAACCTCTCTAACACTCACCAACATGAAAGCAGCTCACTTGTGATTGACTTCAAATATCAAACACTAAACAATAAAACAATATTATCTTGTTCCATGATAAACTTAGTTGTTAGACTTTATCCAACATTATTATTTATTATTTATTTAAACGCAAAAAAAACTTGGTACAATATGGCACCAAGAAAGATGCGCCACACAATAATAATAAAACAACATAGATCGAAAGTAAAAAATATAAGTAGAGAAGGGATGAAGAACTTCATCTGGTAGGAAAACAGTCATACTTAACAAGTTCAAACAGTATTCGTCAACTATCATCGGGAAGGGAAGAAAGAAGGAAATTGCAACACGTTCGCTATTGATTACTATTCTTGGCCATATCCGATAACGTTTCAAGCTATCTTGTGGACCCCAACCAGGGAGTCGTGACGTACCAACCGATTCTAATCTGGCACAAAAATCCTTCATCTCACGACGCCACGTCATGGACTGACCACTCCTCCGCATTTTCCATCCCGTCCATAGGCTGGCTAGCAAACAGAGACCTGTATAGAAACCTCTGGGATGACATTCGCAGCACATGTACCAGCAACGGGAGCCGGTGTTTCCAGATGATGACACTCAATGAATAGTGATCTCCACTGTGTTCAAACACACGCCGCCGAACCTCAAAATTACTCACACGATGATGCCATGAAACGCAAGCAATCCTGCGGAGACAGCGATGATCGAATACGCAGAGTCACCGCACATCCTCAGCTCGGAGAGGCCAGGTTTCACTGGCGTAGAGCAAGACAGTCCGCACTGAAGCATTGTATACCCGACCTTTGACAGCCAGTTTAACGTCACGATGGTGCCAGAGGTAGCTGAAGGTGATGTATGCAGCCCTAGCCTTCATTATATATTAAGCAACTTGACAGCGTCAAATTGGTTATCATCTTATAATTATTTCATCGCATATATATATATATATATATATATATATATATATATATATACATAACTTACTGTCATTGGTTTCGAAATATGTGTAAACTGACTTCAAAGTGTATTCGGCTAGTGATGATACCATCTGCAAGTAAATTTATCATAAAGGCTATTAAACAACTGCTTAGATGCTTAGATGTTTAACTGATGTTTCACCTGTTTAAATTAACATTTTTATACAGATGTTATATGATGATAAATAACTTTTCAATGATGATAATATTAATAAAACTATTTTTTAACTTAATTTTCATTTGTTTATTATTTTATTTTAAATTGACTTTTAGGATTTCAGTGTCAATGATAACCATAATCATAACCATAATAATAATAATATCAATAATGATAATAATAATAATTTGAAAATGAATTGGAATCCATTTTTTGATAATATGAATCAAACAAATAATCATGCACTTTTATTACATCATACAAATATAACAGATGAAAAGTAAGCTAAATAATATCTGTAAAAAAAATATTGATATGAATTGGTTGTGTGTGTGTGTGTAATCGTTAAAACTTCACTTATATATATGTGTATTTAAATCATTATTTTACATAAGTATGTATCCGATTTATAAAGTCCTAAGGTGATAACCACTCGATACATTGTTATGCATGCTAGAAAGTATAATTTATTGGAACTTATTTGTGTATGCCTTAAATATTTGATTAAAATTGACAATGTTGGATAAGATCAAGCAGTGTCGAAGACAAGGAAAACACTCCGTATATCTGGATGACTTTTGTTAAAAATTCCTTCACGTTCCCAGTGGAAAATAGGTCTTCAAGCTAGAGGCTTGAAGTTTCTGTAGCAGTGGTGTTTATTTCTACAGGATGGGGTTGGTAGCCTCATGCTCAATCTTTCCTCTTTACCAGCTTTTTATTTCTGGCTTAGTGAGGTTAAGGGATTGCGTCGGCCGGGGATCGAACCCCAAACTATCTGCATGGTCGGTGAGCGTCCTAACCGCTGTGCCCACCGACGCACATCTGGATGATAAGCAAAGTTAAATTACAATGATCTATTAAATGCCAATGCATAAGTAACCTACCAACCAGGAAGCCGAGTGGTTTTCGCCCGAAAATGACATCTGTTTACAAGAGAATATGAAAGAAAATGAAAGCATATTAAACAGGATATTTTTTCCTTGACATAACTTAAAAAATTTATTTAATTGAATTTTAGATTTTCCCGTCGATTGATTGGACGGAATTGCTCGGTCTCAGGTTGACATATTGGCTTCTTATGCAGATGCTTCGACGATGCCTGGGCATTTAATTAGAATTTAATTGATGGATGGTGACTAGCAGTGGAATCCAAGATGCACATTTCGTCCTATTTGGGACTCATCAGCTGGATGGGCACGGGGTTTGAGCCTCGGTGGGAACATCACTACTCACTGGGAAATGCAGCTACATCCAGATGACGAGTCGCTAGTAGGACGAAGCGCGCATCGTAGATTCCACTGTTAGTCACCATCTACCAATTCAATTCTGACTTAAAAATACCTCCTAATTATAATGAGGAGTATCAGTTTTTATGTTAGACCGGTTTTTGTACGCGTATTCACCGAGGTGACTGAAGATGAGCTCTTTTTGTGACTCATTTATTGCTCTTATGCCTTTTTTTTTCAGTCTTCCCTAGAAGGCCACAATTGAATTAGTATGGGTTCTAGTAAGAAGATTGAAAACTATTTCCTAGAAAAATGAGGATAGTAAAGATTAATAATCCCAAATTTAATGCTAATCGTAACCGTAACCCTAATTAGCTATCAACGCATTGTCCAAACATTACTTAAAAACGCGATCGGGATTAAATTTGTCCCTTGCTTCGTGGACAGCATTCATACTGACTCTATAATAATGGTAGGTCTCGTTATCCAACGGATAGTATGCGTTTAAGGTCATTGGTGCATTCTCAACTTTTGGATCGTGACCGATTATACTCAGTACTGATCAAATAACAGTCTTACAATAAAACTTCTGTTTATAAGCAGTAAGGAATTTCTTGTTCTCGATATACTTTTCTTCGTCCTCTTTCTACCTTTCTTTTTCACTTCTTAAATTGTCAATCAATTATCCTAGCGTGACTTACGAAAAATCTTTACCAACTTGTAATCTTTTCATGTAACTTTTTATGGCATCCTGCTATATGATACTTAGACACATTATTATTAGCACACACTGTATTACTACTGTCAACTTGTGAAATGTGAAAAAAAAGTCCTTTGAAAACTTCACTCAATATTGCTGTGATTTAATTGGATTCGAGCGGGATTACAAGTGATAAATATAATTTTAAGTAAGAAAGATAAGTCATTCTTAAGGATTTTTAAACTTTCAGTGGTTGGAATGGTTGAGTCACTTAATCCAGTATACTATGTTCTGTGGATGAGGATTTTGTTGAAAGAATGTGGTTTTTTGCTTTAGGGGTTCAACGGTAGAATGCTGACCAACTATGCGCATAGTCTGCGATTGCATTCCTGTCCGGCGCACACGTTTACCTTCCCCCCGCCCCGCACCTCCCCAACAGGGTTGTCATTCCGATAAAGAGGGCAGTTTGGGCGTGAGGTTAGCAACGCCACTGCGTAAGAGTACGATTGCTACTAAAACTTAAAAGCTCAAACTTGAAGCCTTATTTTTCAATCGGAATGAAAGAAGGAATAAAAGAAAAAGTTAAACAAATAATGAAAAAAAGTGGACAATGGCCGAATCATAATGTGTGATATTAATCTACGTTGCCTTGAACTAAATGAGAAAGTGTAGTTTTCCTGACTGGAGTCATATTCTCACCACCAAAGTGAACATCCTATTCATTGGGTGATATGGCTTAAAATCAATTGCAGTAACATACTAATGCCTAATCTTCAACTCATCTGAACTGATATTCAAGTGTTGGTTTGTAGGGATTTGATTGGTCACAGGATTTCATCATGAACTGACATCAGTTAGAGAACCATTGGAAAACTAGCTGGGAGTACTGGACAGCTGTTTCGTCCTAGTTTGGGACTCTTCATCAGTACGCACCCACCGGGGTTCTAACCCAGGACCTTCTGGTCACAAGGCGAGTTCGTATACTATTAAGCCACTGGGACCCGATCCAATGGCCCATGAATAGCTGGCATTAGTTAGAGAACCATGTTCTGTCTTTTTTTCCTCTTATTGTCTTATGTAATTCTAATATCTTTATTGATGTGGTTTTGATTTTTGTGACCTTTATTTCATTTTTGTCTGATTAAAAGGTGTTGTTTATTAGATTATGTAACAAAAGGTTGTTTACGGGATTTTCTACTGTTTAAAATATATTTCAAAATTCTACTTTTCTTTCACTTTTTGTAAAAGTATATACAAAATACTTTATTTGTCTTGATTGTTTACCTTAACAGTCCCTTAAAATGGAAATATTCTTGACATATTAGCCTTTTTTCGGTGTTTCATGACATATCCTTCTGGTAATATGTACTTTTTGTATTCTGCTTAGATCATACTAATTCTTATGTTTGAACCCAAGACCTTCTGGTTACAAGGACAAATACTCGCGGATGACACTGACTAGTTGGTTGCGCTACATTGTGAATTGGCAGAAGTTGAAATTCATGCACTGGTCATTGGATCGAGTCCCAGTGACTTAATGGTCTATGAGATCGCTAGCCTTGTAACCAGAAGGTCGTGGGTTCGAATCTCTGTAGTGGGTGGGTACTGCTGAAGAGTCCCAAAAGTAGGCTGACGAAATAGCATAAATTTTATATTTCTGTATTGATTTTAAATTAAAAGAATATTTTATAATGGCTTTACTTATTTATTATTTACTTATTATTTATTTATTATTAATGTATAGATTGCATCCTACCTCGTGATTAAGTTTATAGTAGAACATAGATAAAAATAGGTTCACATGATATTTACCACCTTATCTCGTAAAATATTGATTAAATGTCAGATGTATCATACAGAAGTTTATTCTGCTTCCTTTTTATTTATCATGTTGATAGATGGGACATTTAAGTGTGAAAGATAAATATGCAAAAGTGTTTTTTGTATAAAGCATTACTTGTACTCTGTAGATTCATTAAATTAGCCGTGATCATAGTTACTGGAAATTAGTAAGTAAACAGGATAAACCAATAGAGATGTGTCTATGAATTTGTATTAGGCAAGGAAGAGTAGAAATCTGTTGAATATAACAGAGTACTTGTCACAAAGTACTTTATGGTTGGTTATAAAATTGATTGAAGAACAATATTGATTAAAAGATCTAGCAATGACAGATGAAGACATTGATGACGCGATAGTAAGTTTGGTAAATAATAATCCATAGTTTCTAGCTAAATTATTTGATATTTAAGGTATTAGAGTCATTTAGTACTCCATTGGATGAACTCAGGCGGGGGGCGGGGGGAGAATAATCACATAAAAAGTGATATTTCTTAACTGTGAGCACCTCTGTGTACAGGACAATTCACTAAATCTATTGTGTGTGTGTGTGTGTACGTGTCTGCGCACTAGTATTAATACGTGTTTTCTGGGGAATAATTAAATGAAGAGAAGTACCAACTTGTGATTAACTGTTTCAAAGGGAAGTGGCTACATCAATTAAAGACTACCGCCTAACTTCGGACAAACATTAAATGTCATCAGTTAAAAGACGATTCAGTGAAGAAGATTTTCTCTACCGACAAAATCGTCTTCAGAGGCTGTACAATCGTATTTATGTACGTATTGGCTGCACAAAGCTCACACGCTAAATGTATCTTTGAACATTATCCGGCATACTTAACAAGAGGACAATGTAAGACAATTACTAGCCTAGTTCTTGAGCATCTGGTGAAGTCAGGTCACATAACTCCACCAGAGTCGTCTTTTAGGATTGTCCACAAGGTGTGGTCGAGTGATATAAAGGGAGTAAGGTGATGAAGGAGAATCATGCTCAGGGAGGCTTCGTGTGCTCTTCGAAGTGTGTGGGCGGTTGTTACTTTCAGGATGCCCACACCGTGGAAGTTGACTGCATCTTCGGATATCTGAAACAGAAAGAGGGTTAGTGTTGCGTGATCACAGAGCACAGGGGACAGCTGCTTGAGGCCAGTCACTCACAGCCTGTATGAACTGGTTTCTTGATTTGGTTCCGTGTTAGTAGGCTTACAGTCGGTTACGGACCACTGTAGGGTAGGTCGGGATGTGCAAATCTTTAGGGTCTACTTTTTCTAACCCCCTCTCTCCAGAGTGGAGAGGCAGCATGCTGGTCATCCTGAGGAAAACACCTTACATCCCTGTTCCCCAGCAGTACAACTTCGCACACAGACTCCCAGCATAGTGTAAAAAATGGTTACACTAAGCCGGTAACTGGTTTTAGTCTAATCGCTACCCTAACAACCTTCCTGGTATGGTAGGACCTGCAGGAACAATAGTTCTAGCCAATGTAGCTTGTTGGGTCATTGTGATGTGCAAGCCCGACCACCACGTCAAGGTAGCAGCTATAGGTCGGGAGTAATATAAAGGGTGTTAAGTCTCGTCATTTGTGTTTAACGGAGGTGCCGATGATTCGTCAATATAGCGAAGAACTCCGTGTACAAAAGAAGTTTGTTCAGTCTCTTATTCTACAGTTGTCTTACTTAGTCTATTCCCTAATCGGTTGCTTTTATTTTCAGTAATTAATTAACTATAATCACTTTTGCGAGTTCTTTTTGCACATTTTTTTTGCCATCTTCAAACTCTGCAATTTGACACTCAACTGTCTAACTTCTCATTCAGTAGCGATTTTATCCTTATTAAATTTCAAACATCTTCTCCCATTGACTATTACAAAATTTTTTTTATATTTTAGAAATCCTTTCTGAGTAAATATTATCACTTTTGTCACTCTCTCCATTACTCAATTTTTATTTTTATTCCTGTGCATTCCCAGTGGGACATAGGACGGCGAAGTTAAACTTTCGACACCACTAACTACCAATCAGCGAATTATCCAATGAGATTCACGAACGCAGTTCAACGCTGTAGAGCGCCTGGTTCTTTTCTAATGCGTGACCTTACAAGATTACGGCTGCAATTCGAGGAGTACAGTGTTTTCCAGTATTGCCTGGATTTAGGGTTGCTCCGGAAGGAGCGAACTTGTTCGTGTGTTGGCATCATGATTTTAAAAAGCTATAGCAGATCAACTGATGGGTTTGTTCATCGTTGTGCTGTGTGTTTGAAGCGTGCTAACATTAGAGCGGATAAGCTGATAATTTTAATATTTCGTAGGAACTTTTTTCGCTAGGTCGCATCTCTTCCTAACCCAGAGTTTGTACATCTGCAACTACTGGGTGTTGAAACAGCCGGTGAGAGCAGCAGCTGCCGAGACTGAGAATAGTCTCATCTCAACAGTTTAGTGGTACCAGCATTGCAGAGATATTGCTTCGTGTAAAATAGGGAAAATCACTTGTTTGCTGGGTGGATCTCGTTACGAGGACTCATGAGAATTCCATTGAAGGTTTTTGGGGCCGCTTGAAAAACAGGATAAGGGCTATAAATCGATCTCAAAAGGATCTCATTTACCGGCATTCAGATGAATATAAGTACACGATGTGGTGTGACTTCTCCATTGACAGTCTTATGCTAAACTGTGAGATGTTTCTCTCACATGTTCGAGAAAGATACCCCTTGTAACCTTTTTATCCTTTTTTATGCTTTCTTCTATAAATATACGTTTCCATTCATCATATATGCCTATTTAATATGATTGGTCCGTTCAAGGTCTTTGCTGATTGGTTGTTAGTGGTGTCGAAAGTTTAACTTTGCCCATAGGACTTCAAGCTACAGCTTTTAAGTTTCAGTAGCAGTGGTATTTATTCCTTTAACGGGATGAAGTTGCTAGCCTCATGTCCAATATTCCCTCTTTACCAGTCTTATTACTGACTTAGCTAGGTAAAGGAGTGTATCGGCCGGGGATCGGACCTCGAACCACCTGTGGCGTTGTCGGCGAGCATTCTACCGCTGTGCCAACAACGCGTCAATTAGTCAATAATTGACTCCTATATAGAATTTTAGTAAATTCAACTACGATTGTACAAACTTTGAAAATGATTTCGTCGATAAAGAAGATTTTCTTCTCCAAACTGTCTTTTATTTTCTTTATGACTCACTAGGTATTTTCAGTTGTCATTAGTTGTTTGGCTGTACCAAACTAGTTTCGTATGCATTTTTTATTTAGTTGTCCTTCGCTTTATCTTCTTGCATGTTTTCGAGCACTGAACTGGAAAGTATATTAGCTAATATATTTCTAGCCGTTTACAAGACATTAGGAAATGAATTGTTAAAAATTGGAGACCTTTAACACAATGTGTCGTACCTGATCACATTAAGGACTGATAGATCTTGAATCCAACACTTTACACTGTTTACGTTTGCATTGTTTAGTCCTACATATTGCGATTTCACATAGTTGATTATATAATTATGACTGTTTTCAAGTATTGGTTTTGTAGGGGTTTTGTTTGATTGTATGGAGGATTTAATCATGAACTGACATCAGTTAGAGAACCTGAATTCTAACTTCTGCCCATTCACAACATAGCATCGGTGGTATAGCGGTTAGGACGCTGGCCAACCATGCACATGGTCCGGGTTCGATCCCCGGCCGACTCACTCCTTTACCTCGCTGAGCCAGAAATAATCGCTATGTCGTGAATTGGCAGATGTCAGAATTCAAGGACCATTGGATCGGGTCCCAGTGGCTCAATGGTCTACGACCTCGCCTTGTAACCAGAATGTCCTGGGTTCGAACCCCGGTGGGTGCGTACTGATGTGAGGAGTTCCAAACTAGGACGAAACAGCTGTCCAGTACTCCCAGCTAGTTTTCCAATGGTTCTCTAACTGATGTCAGCTCATGATTAAATCCTCCATACAATTATAACTGTATTATCTATTTCAATGGGTGTTCTGTTCTCTCTGTCAATCGAACGAACCAAATAGTCATCTGGAATATAAGTTATTTCTATTTGGTCACAAAGTAGTACTAGTTAGTGTAAGTAATTATAATTTTTGACACTAATTATGATATTTCGCTAAACTACAAGGCAATTATTTCTAAAATCATGTTTCTTTTCTCTCAGGAAACTTAATTCCAACTTAATTGAATAAATTACTCAGTATGCTTTATCTTGACATGTTCTTATTTAAATGAAGTGTACTTCCTTTCGCATAAGCAAACAATGTTTTTTTTCAGTTAGATCTTATTCAAGCTTTTCTCCAATTTACATAGATTTATATATAAAAATTTTAACCGATGACGGTGATTTTGTGGATCAAGTAATGATAATAGTAATAATGTGGTAAATGTTTTGAACGTCATTAATAACAACGATTGGAATGATAAAAAAGTAGTGATAATAAGGTTCATACAGGTGGCGATAAGAATAACAAAAGTAGTAATATGTGTGTGTATATGTAGTTAATTCAATAAATAAATTAGGTCATATCTTAAAAGTTACGTAATACTAAAGGTGAAGTGGACAGATAGTCAGATTTCAAATAAATATCATAAAAGTACGAGGGAAATGGGAAATAAAAAGGGTGGGAGGGTTCTGGTTATAATTTACCAAGGCCAAGAGTGAGACAAGGGTAGAGTAGAACAAACTTCTGTTGTATACAAAGACTAGAATTGTTCTCTCGAGTTCCCATAGATTCGGCTATGTGTAAAAGGCGCGTTCGAATTCCGTTTGAAAGGCTCGATGGAATGCGATACATAGCTTTGAAGGCACTATTTCTGTCCACTTGGTGACCACTATCAATCAAATGAGCCGAAATAGAACTTCTTATAGATTTTATTTGGCCTTTACCGAACAATGAAGGAAGCTGCTAATCAATGATCAATGCATGTGTTAAGCTGTCTAGTTGTTGGCCCTATATAGCTCTCTCCACAGGAGCAACTAAATTTGTAGATACACATAGAAGTGACACGGCTAGATAGCTTGTCTTTCGCTTAAGCAATCATAATTGGTCGGCTGGAAAATGACGGACAATGGGTGGTGGCAGTATAAGTCCGTTTTATCGCTCTAGATAATCTCAAATGTAGGACTTCACTAGCCACGTCCCCGTTAAATTGCAATTTGATGAACAGTTGTTTCTTTTCAACTGTTGTCAGTTTCTCTTTATTGTGCCTGGTGTTCATGTGTCTCCTTACAAATCTACTAGGATAACCCATTTAGACCAGCGTATTTTGGATGTAATCTAACTCATTTTCTAGGGAGTCATCTGTACACATCCGTCTTGCTCTATTTGTGAGGCACCTGACCAAGTTGATTTTGTATCGGATTGGTACAAAACTGAGGAAATGTGTATATTGTCCTACATATGTAGGTTTTCTATAGACATCACTCTTGAGTGAACCATCCTCTCTTCTGCTCAATAGGACGCCCAGGAAATGTGATCTACCATCATGTTCTTCTTCACAAGTGAAGATGAGCGATGGATGTGCATCATTAAATTTTTATTAGCATTTCATTTTGGTCAGCTTTCATATCAAGAATAATAAACGTATCATCGACATAAAGAAAATAAGAATCCATTTTATCTACTACTTGTTTCAATGGACCAAATTCAAGCCTACGACCATCTTAAACCTACTGGAAGTAGTAATTCATGATTGTGCGGTCTGTCCAAAGTACACAAACCAGAACTTCCTCTTCGTCCATTCCTAGACATGTCTAATTCTGCTTATCATGGAGTGACAAAGTGGCTAGGTGAACTCCTCCAACCGTTACACAAGAAGGTGGTAAATCACAGTGTTAAACACGTTTCTGAATTCATTACTAACGTACATGATATTAATGTATATGAGAAGCAAATACTATCATTACATGTCGCATTGCTGTTCACCAATGTACTACTTATGGAGACTGTGGAATTCACATGCCAACAGATACTAGAAAAAAAGCTTGGCATCCGAATTCTAGTTATTAATCTGAAAGAGTTGCTTTTAAGAGGTACTATGAGTGTAAACTTCACATTCAACAAACTTTAATACAACCATGGGTTCTCCATTGTGTCTAATTTCGGCAGATTTCTTTCTTGCTACTGTTGGAAATGGACCATTGAAACAAGTAATAGATAAAATGGATTCTTATTTTCTTTATGTCGATGATACGTTTATTATTCTTGATATGAAAGCTGACCAAAATGAAATGCTAAAAAAATTTAATGATGCACATCCATCGCTCATCTTCACTTGTGAAGAAGAACATGATGGTAGATCACATTTCCTGGGCGTCCTATTGAGCAGAAGAGAGGATGGTTCACTCAAGAGTGATGTCTGTAGAAAACCTACATCTGTGGGACAATATACACATTTCCTCAGTTTTGTACCAATCCGATACAAAATCAACTTGGTCAGGTGCCTCACAAATAGAGCAAGACGGATGTGTACAGATGACTCCCTAGAAAATGAGTTAGATTACATCCAAAATACGCTGGTCTAAATGGGTTATCCTAGTAGATTTGTAAGGAGACACATGAACACCAGGCACAATAAAGAGAAACTGACAACAGTTGAAAAGAAACAACTGTTCATCAAATTGCAATTCTTATCGTCACTATTTTGTTATCATTATAATCATCGTTATTAATGACGTTCAAAACATTTACCTCATTATTATTATTATTACTTGATCCACAAAATCACTGTCGTCGGTTGAAAGTTTTATATATAAATCTATTTAAGTTAGAGAATAGCCTGAAGAAGATCTAATTGAAAACAATATTGTTCACTTATATGTCTTGTTGGGATATGAATAATGGGAATATATATATATATATACCATGAACATATGTTTGAAACAACATATATCGTGGATGGCTGATTGTAAACATTCTTTTGAATAGTTCAATAATCTTAGTATTTGATGTCAAATACCCGTCTATTTATCCCTCAAAATAGGATATATTGTATATGGTTCAGTATGAATTGTTTACTGACTACAATTCGTCGATGTTTTTAGGTAAATAATGTCTATATTTTTGTGACATATATTCAGTGTTCACATGTGCTGTATGACAACCTTCTTATGGTTTTCATGAGAATTTCATCACGAGCTGACATCATTTTGATAACTACTGAAAAACCTGGGAGTACTGGACTGCTATTTCGTTCTAGTTTGGGACTCTTCAACAGTTTGCACCCACCAACAGCGGGGTTCGAACTCAGGACTTTCTGGTTACAAGGAGAGCTCGTAGACCATTGAGCCACTGGGACCCGATCCAATGACCAGTGTTTGAATTCCAACTTCTACCGGTTCACGACTTAGTGGGACCGTTTCTCATTGTCTTTTCCGATGATTTCCTGCCTAATCTTCAACCTGCTGTACCCTACTGGTCATGCTTGCCACTAGAACCCCAGTTTGACTGCCTGAATAGGGCTAGTTGGTTTTGAGCATCAGATTAATTTGCAAGTATTGGTTTTGTAGGGATTCGGTTTGATTGCATGAAGGATTTCATCATGGGCTGTTGAAGAGTCCCAAACTAGGATGAAACAGCTGTAAAGTACTCCCATGTTTTCATGGATTTATCGAGAAATTGATGCATCAGTGACACAGCACCCATACTGTTGCTGGAGGCATTGCCTGTAACAGGCATTGTTTTGGACTACCGATATCCACGCTGAAAATTCCATACTTGTACCAAAAATACGGTGTGGAATCAAGCTGTAATCAAAAATAAAAAAAAAATAAACTTCAGTTTTATAATGTGTGTGATGGGGTGCTAATTACTGCCGAAGCCTTTTCAACAGGTCGGAAATAAAAGGTGACGAGTTTTCGAAATTGAGGATAGCACTTGAGTACGTTGTACACTTGTACATTGTGCATCGTGGGCACAGCGGTAGAATGCTCGCCAACAACGCCGCAGGTGGTTTGGTGTTCGATCCCCGGTCGACGCACTCCTTTACCTAGCTAAGCCAGTAATAAGACTGGTAAAGAGGTAAGGGTGGGGCATGTGGCTAATAACCCCATCCTGTAAATAATAAACATCACTGCTACCGATACTTCAAGCCTCTAGCTTGAAGCCCTATGTTCCACTAGGAACGTGAAGGAATGTTCAGTAATGATTAAATAGTTCTGATATCCCTTAGATTGGGTTGAAAACTAGGTGCATCAGTGGTGAAGCTAACGTATTTTACTTATTGCAATAGCGGCTGAAACTTATCTATTTATTTTTTTTAATTTAAAGTACAATTGGGCACCAACAGATATACCACAAAGAATAATAACAAAACAACCTTTATTCTAAACAGCAATAGATCTCTGACAATCACTTCAGCATGATTGGCATTTAGACAAGTGCTTCATAAGGGGCAATAAAAATGTGTAAACGAAAGCTATGAGTAGTCGATAGCGACGTGATGAGTTAGAGTCCAGGTTTGAATGGTAGAGGAAAGACACCAGGTGGCACTGTGGCTGCGGATGTGCTGGAAATTGCTACCTGCTAGAAACAGTTTGTGATCTGTTCAAAGGTGGGGAAGACGGTCCTTATTATTTGACCACCTAAAGGTTGTCCAACCTGTGAGTTGAAGTCCACGATTAGTACTGTGACATATATCAGGCGCGATTGTTTGTCAAATTATATCAGAGATGACTAAAAGACGATGATTATCTGGTCATTTACTTCTTACTCTAACATAACTATCTATTCTAACAGAATCTAATCTTTGTTAGTGCGGATTCAGTTGGGTAGTACACTTTTTTGAATTAATTTTAAATGGTTGGGGGCAAAGGGCACCACTGTCGCGAGTTTCCTAGATTGGTGACCACATGGTGAATTGACTGGTGGAATTCAGTCAGTACTACTAAGGACAAAATAGATCGCTTACTTCCTAGAGATCAGTCAATACTACCATTGCAATTCTATGGGCATTCTAACCCGCTAGGAAATTCTTTGGTACAAAAATCAAATTATTTATTCTCTTATTAATTGTCATAGCAGCCGCGGTAGCAGAGTATAATAGTGATTAAAAAAAAACGCCTTTTAGTAGTTGTAATTTATCCTCACTTATCTGGAGTCCTGTATGCAGTGTAAGTCTTTTTAGTTAAGAAAAATTGAAGTTGCATGAGATCTTATTGGTAAAATTGTCTTTAAGGACTGGTATTTCCTTCAGGAGTAAAGAGAAACTGTCTGAATCACTGGAAGTAGCCAAGCAATAAATCAATATTACTATTCGTTCCTTGAGTCCCGAGTGGAACATAGCGGCACATCTCTATTCCTCTCCTTTCTCTTTCGTCAATTTCAACTGGCTACCTACAGAAGCCTCCACTCCTTCCTTACATTATCTTTGGGCAATCGTCTTTGGGTGCCCAGCCCGCATCTCTCCATATGGATTCCATCTAAGAGCCTGGCGTTTTACGCCACTCCATGGTCTCCTAAGTATATGTCTAGTCCATTTACACTCCTTTTTGCATACTTGTTGGGTAATAGATTGTTGACTAGTTCACCGCACTACCAGAGTCCCTTGTTGCTTATACTTTCTAACCGGTTGCCTGATCTTCAGTATCAATATGGAGAAGACAGCTTTTGATGAAAGTCTGAAGTAGCCTTTTAGGAATGCTTTTGATGGTGATGCGGGTGCCGAGTGTCTAAGCCATATAGAAGCACTGACTTGACATTAGTGCTAAAAATTCAGATCTTGTTTATTGTGCTAAGTTCTGTGAACCGCCACACCGATTTCATGGCAATGAATGCTTTTTCGATCATGAACTAGACAGTTAATCTGTCCCGCTATATGTAGTCAACTGTCATTTGCATTAACCACCGCTTGATCTGTGTTTTGCAACTCTTAACTAGCTGTGGGGTTTTGCAATTTCGAGACAATCATTACGTCTACAACAGCATCTGTTTGTTGACAGGTAGGCTGGTAATTGCTTTAAGGTTTTGTCATGTTTTCACAGTCAGTTGGTGTGAAGTTTGGCTATACTACCCACAGATTTCGGCATCTGTGTTTATTTGGAATGTGAAGCATCTCCATCATTCTCATTCACACTGCCATCTCTGTTACTACTGTTGTATTTTCAAGCCAACTCGAGGTGTTGTTTTAATTTTGACGTAGGCTGGCTATTCCTTCAACCGAATATCTGTTACCAAAAGTTTAGCTATCATAACTGAAAAAAAAAGAAAAAAGCCAGTAATTACTAGATAGCTTATACAGTTGCGACAAAAGAGGAGTTTATATGTATATATTATTAGTGTTCCCTTAGGTTCCTAGTGGAACATACGGCTTCAACAGCACTTCATCCCATTCTTTGCGGCCCTCTTTAGCTTTCCCCACGATTTCCAATAATCTTTCATCTCCTCCTCGCACAATCTTCTCCATTTCACCCTAGGAAGCTCAACTTTTCGTTTCTCATTTAGATTCCACTCGAGGACTGGCCTGACACGCAATGTCATCCGATGGTCTCCCGGCAACTGTTTATATAAAGGAGGAATAAACTGAGGCCTTTGAGTATCAATATTATTACTACATCTGAATACAAAGATGATACAACATTGATACTAATAAATGTGTCGAATGAAGCGCGGTAAAACAAACTGAAAAGAAAAACAAATATTTTAAAAGGAATCAGTAGCACAGGAAAACATTATTATTGTTAAGAGAGGGTTGGTTACTTGACACTACTATTTAATAGTAGGAAAAATAAAAATAGTTCGAACATAACGGAGATTGTTTTTGAATTGCGATTATAATATCTAATAAATTCTGAGGAGAATAAACCCTAGTGATATCTTACAAGCTATCCAAAGAATTTCGATGCATAAATACTAATCAGGTATGACTAATCTACTTCTCACTTTTCTTTAATGTCTAGTTTTCGACAATCGCCATCTCTGACTTATTGGACGTGATATCCAACTGGCTATCTATCAAAGGACGTGTGTACTGCTCAGAAGTTTGCTCTGTCCTCCTCTATGGCCGTGAGTGAGATATGACCGTTGAAAATGTTAGACATGAAAAGGCCAGCTAGTTGTCTTTGATCATAGGTGTCTGCATTCCATCTCCCGTGTGAAGGGGTGTATTAAAGTGAGGAATATTGAGGTGAGGCATCGGTCGAGTGCTAGGTAGGTAGGAGGCGAAAACAATCGACGAGGTTGTGGAGTTACATCGATTGAGTGAGATGGTCAGGACATGTGTTATGCATGTATGCCTAGCCGTCAATCGCCTCCCTCGACTGACGGTAAATGTTAGCTGACATAAGATGGATCAGTTAGGAAAGAAGCCAGTGGTGTTCATACCAAAACATGGATTCATCAGTCAATGAAATCCACAACAGTCAGTTTAGGCCAGCCAGACAGTCATGTGGGTAGGCGTAGACTTCTGTCTGGTTGAGGTTCTCGGTATGATAAGAACCAATGACTGCTGGAGACAGTTGGCAATATCATTCAAAATCGTTCTCAATGGCTAGCGCAGATACATTCAGATCTTGTGGCTTATAATATCCAATAAAACTATATAGTTCTTCCATATAATTATTCTTTTTGCCTCATATTTCTGTTTATTACTCGTTTCTCTCCCTTGAATCTCTGCTTTCTTGCTCTGTGTATCACATGCGGTGTGTCAATTGGGACTGGTGCACATTTGTTCAAATTTCTATGTTGAGACCAGTCAGTCAGTCAGTCAGTCAGTTATATTCTGTTGATACTGTAATATAATTTAACATTTTATAAATTGTTTTATTCTGTTCTACATAGATGTGACAGTGTTAAATCTAGGCCATATATAAAATGTTTCAACATACTTCTATTATCTTTATTATTATTTCCCTCGAAATGAAATCTAGGTTATTCATGTAACTAAAGTGATTTTTAAGTATTATTATGTTCTATATAGATAGAATACTTATAAATCTGTGCATATAAATCAATGTGCAACAAAGTGAGAGAGAGAGTGTATGTGTATGTGTGTGAAGTTTTCGTTAAATTTTCATCAATTAAAAGTATAGTGAAATATTTATGACCCGGATGACATATGAAACCGATACAATTGGTCTTTATTTCTGTAATAAAATATTAAGTTAGTGTGTGTGTGTGTGATGTGTCTAGTCCTCTTTTTGGTGCAGACTGAATTCTATCAGTCAGGTTTGTAGTGTGGCTACCATTCTAGGTAGTTCGTCATCACGGTGCACATAGGCTTGATGATATTAGATGGTTGGAGGCAATTGGCAGGAAGCCTTGCTTGACCTAGGTTTCGTGCTAGATATATCACACTAGTTACTAGTGTCCTATCAAAATATCCACTACAGTCCAATGGGAGGTCAATGGCGTGCCCAAATAGCTCAGTGGTAACATCTCTGACTACAGCACTGGGTGACGTGGGTTCGAATCTCATAAGGGACATAAGTTCCTTCAAGGTTGCAGATACGCCTTGCTGACTGGTGAGTGCCAACTAGCACGAAACCTAGGTCCAAGACTTCCTGTGGCCGATTGCCTCCAAAGATCTAGTATCATCAGTCGTCTATCAGGTTTGATTCAGCTCAGAGAGAAAGAAAATCCCTACAAACCAATATTTGAGAACTATAGGTATCAAGTTTCAAAGTTATGTTGTTACAGTCTATAAGATTATGAAAAATGAATTGTTTGTAATATCACCCAGTTACTATGTGACAGTATGTGCAGTACATAAATTAATATGAAATTACATACTATCACAGTGACCCCATAGTGAGAAATGTTTTTGTCGAAAGGTGAAATTACACAAATAAACAGCTCTGTTCTTGAACGCTTTGTTCGTGCAGATCATTCCAAATCAATAGAAAAACCTTCAAATTGATATATAAATGAGGCTATATCGTTTGAAGAGTTTCTGGTTGCATCTGCTGTCCATGGTTTACCCAACTCCTTTTAACTATCGTGGCCTTAAACTTTTATAGTACTGTGATTTGACATGTATTTATTACTTTATTGCTTTGCGTTTCGAGTGGAACATAGGGTTTTAAGCTTGAGCTTTGAAGTCTCACTAACAGTGTTGTTTCTTTTAAGGGTTGAGGTTGCTAGTCTCATGTCCTACCTCCCCTCTTTGTAGAGATTATAACCGGCCGGGGGGTGGGTAAAGTTATGCGCCGGGTGGGGAATCTAATCCTGGACCACGCGCATAGTTAGTCAGCATTGTACCGCTGAACTACTAATGCGCCAATTTGGCATGTAATCCATATTTATTAGTTCTTGTTTTATCTTTTTTTCTTTCAAACTCCTGAATTGGGAATATACTTGTAAATTTTTATTCTTTTATTCTTATGAACAATATTCATCTTTTAATACTAATCATCTTTGTTCGTCGGTGGTATAGCGGTTAGGACGCTCGCCAACTATGCACATGATTTAGGGTTCGATAACCGGCCACCAACGCACTCCTTTACCTCGCTAAGCCAGAAATAATGCTGGAAAAGAGGAAAGGTTGCACATGAGGCTAGCAACCTCATCCTGTAAAAATAAACTCCAACGCTAAAGAAACTTCAAGCCACTAGCTTGAAGCCCTGTGTTCCACTGGGAACGTGAAGGAAAAAAATCTTTGAACGATATTCACCACTTAGTGTTTTTAGATTATCTAAGACTATTTAAATAAGTTTTGTAATGTATTCTCTATTTTTTCCTGATATGTAATGTCGTCTGTTTTCTCGTCAACTGATCTGAACAGCTGACTTTTATAGGCTTTTC
Organism: Trichobilharzia regenti; assembly: GCA_944472135.2. Lineage (NCBI taxonomy): Eukaryota > Metazoa > Platyhelminthes > Trematoda > Strigeidida > Schistosomatidae > Trichobilharzia > Trichobilharzia regenti. The sequence continues at coordinate 50,287 of CALYDD020000309.1, read as the reverse complement.
AATGACGCCATATAAATGCATAGCTGTGAAGAGTGACGTTAGGAAAAGAATATTGTTTATCAACCTATACCACTTTTTAAATTTATATCATAGATTTAATAGTGTGAAATATTTCTGTAGCATGAATTAAAAGTCAATCTGAACGAAGAATATTCTTTTCAATAATTTCTCCTCTTCAGGTTCTTACAATTATAAAATATAATATTTATTGTCGTTACAATAATGACCAGTTATGCGATGGATAGATTTTTACGTAGAAAAATAACAGATTAGTTATGGCGTGTCAAAATAAATAGTGCTAGGCTGATGAAATCCATTACAAGACCACCATTGTCTCCCATTTTACAATATTTTGTAATCAATTTCAGCCTAGCACGTTTGTTACACAAATACTACTATTTATTTTGACACCCTGTCTGTCTGTCTTTCTGTTTTCGACATAGAACTTTGCACAAATGTGCGGAAGTTCAAGTCGCCACACTTTGTGTAGCGCGCGAAGCAAGAGAAGAAAGTACAAGAAAATTTTGACACCCCATAACTAATCTGTTATTCTACGTAAAAAAAAATGTGTCCGCCGCATAACTGGTCATTATTGTAACGACAACAAACATTATATTTTATAATTGTAAGAACCTGAAGAGGAGAAATTATTGAAAAGAATATTCTTCGTTCAGATTTACTTTTATATCATAGAGATATTTGTTCATCATTGTTTTCTCTCTTAAATTTTAGTATATATATATGGAAAAATATTTCTTACCAGAGGCATTCATCATAAGAGTAACTACAATTTACTTTTTTTAGGCATGAAGTTCTCATTGAAGTGGAATTACTGAAGTCTGAAATAGACAGACTGAAAACAGAAGTAAGTTTGTCGTATATCTGTCTGTCTGTCTGTTTTCGACATAGAACTTTGCACAAATGTGCGGAAGTTCAAGTCGTATATATATATATATATATATATATATATATATATATACACGGTTAATATTAAAAAGATAAACTATTACATATTCAAGTCTATTGCTGGATAGTGACTAGCAGTAGAATCCCGGATAGCTCACATTTCGTCCTATTTGGGACTCATCAGCTACTAGATGTACTTGCATTCCCCAGTGAGTAGTGGTGTTCACTCTCCAAGGCTCGAGCCCAGTACCACGAAAGCCACCTCTTGTGCAACAGATCTTAATAATTATCTAATATTAATTTAGATTTTCCCGTCAATTGATTGAATCAGACATTGTCGAAGCAACTTCACAAGAAGCCGACATGTCAACCGAAGACCGAACACTTCGGTCCAATCAATCGACGGAAAAATCTAAAATGAATTAAATTATTACATATTCATATCATGCATTTGGTTTTTGGTTCATCATGTATGTTGTTCAAATATTTTCAAATGAGTTGTGTTTTTTTTTTAATTTCTGTCTCATTAAACTGTAAATAAGGGTTCATATTATTGTGGATTAGTTTCAGTTGTGAATAGTAATTATTGAATTGCATTCATTACGAATATCAATTTATTCGGGATTGTGAGTATATTGTATTTTGAAAAAAAAAACAAAGACAAAATACACTTCATTTTTTGCATGAATTATCTTCGCTTCTAATTCATATTGTAGATCTAGTGGCATAGAGAGAACTAAATGATATGCGTGACATATCTAAATTCTGCACCTTTATTATACGATTCAAGCGTGAATTTTACAAAAAGCTGGTTATCACAGATTGACCATTTTATCTGAGGCCTAGTAATACACGAAATTTTAAGAGATAATACTCAATTTGTTGAGGAAATTAATTAAATATGTTGAAATCAGTAGCCGTTAAATAGCTCATTATAAGTCATTCTTTGTGTTCTTTGAGTGGAACATAGGATTTCACCAACACATCTCTATTGCATTTAATTCTATGCTATCCAATTCAACTGGTTCCATAACTGTGCACAAGCTTTCATTTCTTCTTCAAATCATCTTCATGTCACGTCTAGACGTCAAACCCTGTAGGTCTTCCCATTTAAGTTCCACTCCATGGCTTATCGTGTGATTTCACTTGGATGTCTCCTCAGCATGTGTGCATTTCACCCCCCATTTCTTTCCATATATTTATTGTGTTACAGATTGTTAGTTGTTTTGCTACACTGTCTGAGTCCCTTGTTGCTGGTCCTTTTAAGCCGATCATTTGATTGTTAGTATCCAGATGGTAAACATTGGTGTTGATGACAGTCTACAGTAGCCTGTTGAAAAGGCCTCTGGTTACGTGAACTCCCAGTGTGTCTGAAGCATGTAAATCGCTGACTTGATATTATTGTTAAAATTTCGAGTAAATGAGGAAATAGAAACAAATAGTTCAGCGAAGCGGCTCTTTTCTGCAAATTCATTCTCGGTAGCTGTACAAGCACATTTACATACACTGTTTACACAAATGAGGATATTAACAAAAGTAGTGAGTTGCCATAATCATGGTTGTAAGTATCAATCAATACACAGGATCAGTTGAGTAAGAGTGTTAGACTTACGTAACAGGCTAAATAATTTAATCAGTGAGTTTTAGTCAGGAAGCACATTGAAACGAGGTGAAATGTGATACGACGTAAAATTTCGATAGAATATAACATTTCTAAAGAGTTACAGTTGGCTGCCTATTGAACGCAAACAAAATTTAATTCAATGTTTTGCCTCTCGCACGCCACTTATCCGAAATCCAGATGATTTAGAGAAGAAATTAGAACTTCTGAAAGAAATCTCCATCCAAAATGGATATCTACTGAGGTTTATTGACACGAACATCAAACTGAATGTTCAGAGAAATGGGCAATTGTTTGTACCATAAAACAAACCTTAGATGAGCCCTGATTTAGGGGAAGACTTAACCTGTAATGTCTTTAAGAGAAGAATTTCGACGTCTTTGGGAGGAAAATTCTTCGCTAAAACGCTTTGAGTAGTGTTCTCTAGTCGTTCACGGATCTTCAGAAGCCTGAAAGAAAAGATCTGGCGTCTGATCACTTCTATGAGCAGGTATCAGTTCACCACTTCTTGTGGAGCCAAGTATGTCGGTCGTTCGACGCGCATTCTTTGTAAAAGGTTTCAATAACACTACACTTCATGGTTGTGGAAAGGTAGTAGTGGGTGTGTGAGAAGTGCGATAGCCGAACTCTTTGCAGACGGTAACCACTACGTCTCAACTAGTCTCAACTCCTGTATTTCATTCGAAATCTTGCGTAATATCACATTTCACCTCGTTTCGATGTGCTTCCTGATTAAAAGTCACTAATTAGGCCATTTACCCTGATACCTAACTGTAGTACTCTTACTCAACTTATCTTGTGTACTAATTGATACTTACAACTTTTGTTATTATCCTCATTTGTGTGAACACTGTATGTAAATGTGCTTGTACAGCTACCGAGAATGAATTTGCAGAAAAAGCCGCTTCGCAGGAGTACTTGCTTACTTTTTTGTCAATAATGCTTGGATAGAACCATTAATGGATTAAAAATTCGTGATGTTGTTTCTTGCGGTGGGTACTACATATCCCTACATCGATTTCAGAGTAATAAAAGCCTATCTTGTTTTTGCCATCCTGGTTGGATTTGATGTCGTCATCTGTACTGCCTGTAGTTGTGCCAGTGGGGTAAGTATACTCATGACATGGAGTCCCATGCTGACGGGTCGACAACAGTGATGTTTCAATAACTATCTGTTCCTCACCAGCACCAACTCCAAACGAGCCTGGTAATCGACACTGCCAAATGAACAATGAGCTCAAATGGATCACGCACCTATAAACTGTTGATGGAGGCGATCGTCAGTAGACAGCCGCTCTTTTTGGAACACCTGCATAGACTCCGATCACAGTGTAACTCTTGCATGCAAATATCTGCGACTGGATGGACATAAGAAGGAGGTCGGTATGAAACACTACTAAACTTAGTGTCTAAAATTCTAGGTTCGATAGTCATGCGTAGACTAAGCGGTACCCCAGAGAAAAAAAACCGTTAAAACCAGTCAGGGTTCAGGACAAGAGGGGGTATTTGGATTATATCTTCAACATTCAATACAATCTGAAATATAGACATACTTAAGGGCGTCCAACACTTGCCATATTTTCAGACCTCTGTTGATTAAAAGGTTCTTTGACAATGTTAAGAATGTGGTAACTTGAACTGTTACACTTTTGTACAAAATTGCACCTTGAGAACTAACTTGGTCCCCAAATAAAGTCAATGGGATTACTTCCTTTAGATTCCTGCTGTTGATGATTGTTTCTTCTTAGTCAGTCATCTTCATCATCTGAAGTTCTGTCTTCTCTGTTTTTTTTTCGCCAACTTGTTCGTTTTCGCTATAAATACTGGAGTTTATGCTACATGAGAGATAGTTCATCCGTACATTCCAGATCTTATAGGGTCTCTTCACTATCCGTATGTCTGTCCTCTCGTTCCCCGAGGTTTGAGCATGATCCAGTTGGTGATGGTAGGAAACCGTGTTCTACTGCCGTCTTAACTATAATCGCTTCATTGAGGTCTCCACTGTAAAGCTTTTGGCATGCAATATCATCAGATAACTGTCAAATGAGTTATATGAATAATAGAGGCAGTATACTCCGTACTGGTGAAGTAGTTGTGAAATGACATCGCGGTTGACATAGCCGAACGCTCTCTAAAAGTTGATATATGTCAGGTGCAAATATTTCTTGGTTAAGTGGATGAAAAAAGAGATTATCAGCCTAAAACCAAATATTAATAAAACTATACCTATGACTAAAATTCGCACTATCAACCACCTTAATATCATGTTTCAGTTAAGATAATTTGTGAATGCACCAATACTATTTCAGCCAATTCTGAGCCATTCTACTTAATTTCATCAATAGCAGGTAAAATCCAGTCAAGTAAAGCAAATCTGTCTACGTGACACAGTTCAGAAGTCAGTCACTCTAACAAAATTAGTGTCATTTCCTTCACATCAAATCTCCACACTGCTCGAATGATTACTCCGATAGTACAACGAAAACAATTCAATCGAAAGCTTATGCTCTGCGTCAATTATCCTTTAATGGATATGACATCCAAAATACACAATTAGTCAAATAGCACTATTTTAAATTACACTATAAACTTAATAAAAATTTGTATATTCTTCCTACGGTACATATTTTGTCATTTTTCAAAAGTTAAATGACTTTTGTGTACTAGCAATGTTAGGCTTACATTTGAAGGCGATTGTTTCCTTCAGGTTGATAATGTTGCTATAGGAAATCCGTTAGGTCCCCTATTAGCAGATATCTGTATGTCGTACGTTAAGACTTTATCGGAGGATTTAATCAAATGAATGAAGTTCAGAATAGCAAATTATTTACGTCTGTAGAATAAGGAAGATAATTGTTTGCCTTTCCTAGACAAATTGCTTAGCCGACGGCTTGATAGGACAATAAAACGATCTCTTTGCAGAAAACCTACGTGGACAGGACAGTATCTTAATTATCGTAGTTTCTGCCCAGCTCGGTACTTTAGAGCCTTAGTAAGGTCCCTCTTTAGTAGAATCGAGCGAATCTGCACTAAAGACACACTTGGTGAGGAAGAAAGAAAGTTGGCACACACTCTGGTTGATAAAAGTTACCCAAACAAGCTCATCGGGATATATAAAGTAGTCAGGACACCAAGACCCACTGTCCAACTGGCCACTAAGAAAGACGTGTACATCAAGCTACCCTTTTTGGGGCATCCTAGCGGATGGATAACTAGACAAAGATTGAGTGATGATGTAAAAAGACTTTTTATGCAGCTAATACTATGATAATTGAGAACATGAAGCCAATATATCCATTTAAGCCCTTAGAATAAACGAAAAGTAGTGTCACATCCAAATGTATTTACGGCTTTCAATGTACGTATGCCTACACGTTCATAGGGAGGACTCATCGATCTCTGCAAATAAGGACTTCAGAAGCTAAAAGAAGCTTCGGTACCCATTAATGGCGAGAGCAGACAACCTAGTTCCTCTATTGCGAAACATATTATAGAGACAGGACATAAAATTGATGTTTATGTGTCTTTTAAACCTATATATAAAATGTTTTTGTGCAAGTATTGGACAACTGTTTCATCCTAGTTCGGGAGTCGTTGGCGGTACGCACCCACTGGGGTTCGAACCTAGAACCTTCTGGTTAGAGGAAGAGCCATTAAGCCACCGGGACCCGATCCAGTGACCAGCCCATGAATTCCAATTTCCGCCAATTCCCGATATAGCCTGACCAAACCAGTAGTTGAATATCAACGATATGCTGAAAAGCGACTGGCCCTGTTCAGGTAGGTAGTTACCTGGGTTCTAGTGAGAAGCCGTGACCAATGGTGTACAGCAGGTTGGGTTTGTGGGCAATTACTCGCCAAAGACATTGCGAAATAGTCGCGCTATGTCATGAATTGGCAGAAGTTAGAATTCATGCACTAGCCACTGTATTGGGTCCCATTGGCCTAATGGTCTACGAGCTTGCCTTGTAACCAGAAGGTTTTAGGTTCGAACCTCCTGTTGGTGAGTGCGTACCATTGAAGAGTCCCAAACTAGGCTGACGAAACTGCTATCCAGTACTTCCGTGTGGTTTTCCAATGGCTCTGTAACTGGTATCACCTCATGATGAAATCCTGAAAACGGTTCTGCCCAAAACAATCATACTTGATGTGATCATAGTTTAAATTGGTGTAACTTTTTGCTGTTGACTCTTCAATCCACCAACTGTCATTTTAAAAGTCTTGTTGTGAATAGGGTAAGGTTTCTTCAGCGAACACCTCAAAGAAAGACAAAGAATATTTCAAATGACTGGTTCCCAGCAATTTTTCAGCTTGAAAATTTTCATTTATATATTCTTCTATTCGGGACTATGTGTCAATTTTTTTTAAAAACATCTACTGATTTGTAGCATTGGTTTTCCATGAGTAAGATTTTGAAATGAATTTATGGATGGATGAGATGCTCAGGGCGCTAACAAATAACAAGCGTGTAGTGTTGTTTCAAGTGTGTGTTTTGTACACAAATAGATAGAAATTAACATCACCTAAGTAGTTCTTCGTTCCTTTTTTTCCTCTTTAACTTTATCAATTTAGCACCAAGAACAATCCTATTCTCTGTTAAATCGTATCCGAGTTTTAGAAGATGAAATTAAAGAACTTGTACAATATAAATCAAATCATGAAGAGGTAAACTAAATCATTATATCTAGCTTATCATCATTAAGTTTATTGCATTTATAATTCTATATATTTATTAATGCCATTGTATTCTGTTATCTAGATGCTTTATAGTTGTGTTTTTCATTCTTCAGAGAACATAGCTACACCAATAACGTCTACTCAAGCTGAAAGTGTCCTCCATCACATCATTTACACATCTGGATGAGTTTTAAAGCCGAATGAGAGTTAATGCTTTTATTTTCATTAAAAATGTTAACCAAAAATTATCTGTCCATGTAGTTACATAATTTAGATTACATTTTGAGTTGAATTTTAAAGTATTAGTATGAGTAATTTTGATTACTGTTCTTTAACTCGAATTGTCAGAAATTGAAATTCATAGCGCATAGGATCAGGTTCCAGTGGTTGGATGTTCTATGTACTTGTCTTGTAATCTGAAGGTTCTGGGTTCCGTACTACTGAAGTGTCGCAAACTCGGCTGAAATAGCTGTCCAATACCTTTTGGTTTTTCAACGGTTCTCTAACTGATGTCAGCTCATGATCAAACCTGTACTATTCTTTTGTAAATAGGTTTTATCTGAAAGTCTTTTCACATCGTGTTTGATTAAATATTCTCAAGATACACGTATTATGATTATATGTGGAATTGTAAACATGTCTGTGACTATTGTTCACCAAGGAAAGTGGAGAATTTGCTGAAATTGTTTTCTTTTTCATTACTGAGATGCATATTTCATTGTATGTATTCACAATATCAGTTATTTTTTTTATTTTTTACCAATAAGAAAGTTATTTCAAACATTTTGGTCTGTCTATCGTCTACACTTTTCTTGTTCTAATTTCATCCCTTCGCCCAATTTTCTTGGCTTCCTGTCTATTTATCTCCATTCTCTCACGATGTTTTTTTGTTCATCATTGACTCTGTGACACAAACACACACACACACACGTAGACAGAGTGATGAAAACTTTGAGAAGTACTATTGATTGATTGTTCTATTTTATGATACAATTCTATTAAAATTTGAATGGAATTTGATTCGTTTGAAGATTTAAAAAGAAATTTTCATTTGATGAGTTGTAAAGATAGTTTTTACAGAGTTTCTTTCCGTTCTTTGTCTTCTTAATGGAGCATAGGGCTTTTAGCTTTGAACTTTCAGTAAAGGTAGTGGTTTGTGCATTTACAGGGTTAGGTTTCTAGGCTCACTGACAACCTTACTTTATTTCCAGGCTTACCACCAACTAGGGTGGAGTGGAGTGAACTTCGGGGTGCGTTAATCAAGAATGGAATTCTCACATCCCACATGGTTGATGAGTATCCTACCATTCAAGCATTGACTCAGTATTTATCAACTAAGAACTACATGTCCTTAGTAGAAATGTCTTACCCGACCTTTCAATAGTATGTCTTGGTTTCCGAATGAAACTAACTTGACTTAAATTTCTATTTTATGTAATGATTCCGTAAGTGTATAGATATGCTAAGAATTGACGGCTTAAACTTATGCATGATTTCCCTGAATGCATTTATTCCCTTTTAAACTCTTCGAAATCTTCAATAAATCTCATTTATTTATTGTTTTATTCATATCTATATATCTTTGTTATACTATCCTAAATGAAGCTTTTATTTTCATTTTTCATGTATTTCTTTCCAAGTATAACACCTTCAATGGGTGAGAGTTTTCTTATTTAATTTTTCGGTTAACTAGTAATTATATGTAGGTTTTCATTATGAGCTGATATCAGTTAGAGAACCACTGGAAAACCACACGGAAGTACTGGATAGCTATTTCGTCAGTCTAGCTTGGGACTCTTCAATGGTACGCACCCACCAACAGGAGGTTCGAACCCAGGACCTTCTAGTTGCAAGGCGAGCTTGTAGACCATTAAGCCACTGAGACCCAATCCAATGGCCAGTGCATGAATTCTAACTTCTGCCAATTCATGACATAGCCCGACCATTTCACAATGTCTTCCTCGATGAGTTACTGCTTGAGGCAGCTAACCTGGGTTCTAGTGGGAAGCCGTAACCAGTAGGGTACAGCAGATCGAAGATGAGGCAGTAACTCATCGAAGAAGACATTGTGAAATGGTCGGGCTATGTCATGAATTGGCAGAAGTTAGAATTCATGCACTGGCCATTGGATTGGGTCTCAGTGGCTTAATGGTCTACAAGCTCGCCTTGCAACTAGAAGGTCCTGGGTTCGAACCTCCTGTTGGTGGGTGCGTACCATTGAAGAGTCCCAAGCTAGACTGACGAAATAGCTATCCAGTACTTCTGTGTGGTTTTCCAGTGGTTCTCTAACTGATATCAGCTCATAATGAAAACCTCCGTGCAATCAAACAAAATCCCTACAAAACCAATACTTTAAAACTAGTAATTAGTGCAAGCCAAAGGGAAGTAAAATATAGTTTATGACGACAGTGAACACATGGCTGGAAAGTTGACTGCCTAAAACAGTTAGTTGCGTTTCCACAGTTTCATAAGGTCATGTTTCAGAATACGATTTAAGTAAGCAAATACGTATTTTCGGTAAATTTTCATCAGGCTTTAGAATCACGTAATAAATTATCAATTGTAGACCTATGAAACAATTCGGATCAATAGAGTCAAATATAATCGAAAGGAATGTAAGCAGAACAATAATAATACTAATATATGGAATAACTATTTTAAGATGGGGTTGAAGAATACAGGTGGGATATGGATTGACTTTACAGTTCGTTTTGCCTCACTTGGTTGAACAATGCTCAAGCTGAAATCTTAAAGTCAATCAGACCTTCCTTATTGGCGCACCTATTGGATACTGATCACAAGATTGATAAAAATTCCGTCTCCACAAGTCTATGCAAGGTGTTACACCGATTGCACCCTAAATGTGCACGCCTTTGATTACTAAGCTAAGAAAATTTTTCAGTCCAATCTTTGGTTCAGATAGCGTTCGTTCAAACTATCTCTCACCTCTGGCTTTCAACCCCTTTCTAGAATAGTTATCCCGGTTATTCGTATTCTGCTCACACTGTCTTCGATTATATTTGATTCTATTGATCCAAACTGTTTCAAATGTCTACGACTGATAATTTATTATGTAATTGTAAATCCTGTTGAGCATTTACCGAAAACAGGTATTTGTTTACTTAAGTCATGTTCTAAGAAATGACCTTATGAAACTATGGAAACGTGACCTACTTTTTTAAGCAGTCAACTCTTCAGCCACGTTTTCAATGTCATAAACTATAAATCCCTTGTGCGAGAACAGGCGGAGTGTATCTTAAGCTTTCATAAGCACACGTATAGGTTCCATATGTGTAATTAGGATTAACCACTCATGTATTTGTGAGTCCTGCATGTGAACCTTATTATCACTAACTGCTTAATATGCGTCGGTGACATAGCGGTTAGGACACCAGCCGACCATGCACATGGTCCGGGATTCAACCCCTGGCCGACTCACTCCTTTACCTCGCTAAGCTAGAAATAATTCTGGTAAAGAGGAAAGGTTGGGCATCCTGTAAAATAAACACTTCTACAGAAACTTCAAGTCACTAGCTTCAAGCACTATGTTCCCCTGGGGGACGTGAACTTAATGTGTATTCCTAAGTCCCACAAATATTTAGATTGTGTTTTTATTGGATTTCTGTGACTAAAACATTGATTGGCTGGGTAAGAATTCAAGTTTGTAAAATTTTTGTTTTGATTAAAAACATTCATCATTCTCTAGAGTTCATATTAAATTTAGTGTTTATTTATGCAAAAGTTAACCATGGTTCACGATGAAAGACTAATCAGTTTCAAAAGTATTAAACTCTTCTTAGTTGGAAGATTTCATCGCTGACGTAGAAATAAATCAAAGGCATAAACCAGTTGGATGTAGATAATAGCATGATGCAGACAATTTTGAACACTGGTTTTCGTAATCTGAGGTCGTTTTGGGTGTTTCTGATATAAGAATGGGATTTAGGCTCTGCAACAGAATATAATAACGTATTAGATAACTTTATCTGATGTAATTTGATGATGTAATAAACAGAAATATGAGGCAAAAGAAATATAAATATGGAAGGACAAGAATTTCATCGGATTTTATAAATCACAGAGAGTGAATGCATCTGCAACAGCCATTGAGAACGATTTTGAGACATATCACCAGTTGTCTCCAGCAGTCATCGGTTCTCAACATACCGAGAACCTCAACCAGACAGAAGTCTACGCCTACCCACATGGCTGTCTGGCTGGCCTAAACTGACTGTTGTGGATTTCATTGACTGATGAATCCATGTTTTGGTTTGACCGCCGCTGGCTCCTTTCCAGCCTGACCCTATGTCAGCTAACATTGCCCGTCAGTTGAGGGAGGCGATTGACGGCTAGGCATACATGCATAACACATGTCCTGACCATCTGACTCAATCGATGTAACTTCACAACCTCGTTGATTGTTTTCGCCTCCTACCTACCTAGCACTCGACCGATGCCTCACCTCAATATTCCTCACTTTAATACACCCCTTCACACGGGAAATGGAATGCAGACACCTATGATCAAAGACAGCTAGCTGGCCTTTTCATGTCTAACACATTCAATGATCACATCTCACTAACGGCCATAGAGGAGGACAGAGCAAACTTCTGAGCAGTTTACACGTCCTTTGATAGATAGCCAGCTGGATATCACGTCCAATAAGTCAGAGATGGCATACACTGGTATACGCAAAATGAGCCTTCTGTTTCCGCGCTGAGACTTCGTCAACCACCAACCCGTCGCAAATCTCCAATTAAGTGAAGGGGTCAGCACGCTCCACCAGCCCTCGTTCACTCCCTATCTTTAAGCTAGGAGTAGTCGACGTAGTCCAGTCCTGTAGCATCATCTTAGATTTGACTGTTGAAGTAAATCGTGTGCCAAACATCCGAAGATTGCTGCTCAAGGTATTCCAAAGGCTTTGCACTTTTTCATCGTCCTCACCTAGAATGACTATATCATCTGCATATTCTAAGTCAACTAGATTATTCCCTAGTAAAAAGTTAGTGCTTGAGTCACTAAGGTCAGCAGTTAGAGTTTTGTCCATTAGTACATCTATGGTGAAATTAGACAGAAGTTGGGAGAGTGGACATCCCTGACGGACACCACTAGTTGTCACCACTTCAGATGATAACTCTCTGTAGTCTCTTACCAGGCTGACAGTATGAGTTTGAGTAGAGTACCTTGTTGAATGTAATGTATTTTCTCGGCATTCTCTTCACATCCAAACATCGCCATAGTACTTCTCGGTCGACAGAATATAGTGCCGTCTTTAGGTCAAGAAATATGACGACTGTTGGACACTGGTAGGTATGCTTATTTTCCAGAATCTGTCAAAAGGTAAATATATGTATGATTAATCCACACTCTTCCTGATCTGAAGCCTACCTGTTTCCCTCGTGTATGTTCTTTCCGAGCACCACTTAGTGCACACATGACTATTGAGTCTAGAACTTCCTATGAGCTTGGATGTCTGTTTTCGGCATTAAGGAGGTTTGGCAAATTAATCAATTCCAGAGACACATTAAGGCTTTAATTTAACTTTTTATCAGACTTTCAAAGTTTCACACCTTATAATTCAAATTTCAGGATAAAACAGGTAATCAGAGCGCTTACTATCCTGAAATACTCTGCTTTCTAATATTCATCTAGATAGAATGTTTAATTATTTTATCACTTTGTAGTCTGCTTGTATTGTAAGAATCTTTTTCCTTCTTGAATATCTTCGACTTTTTTTCTCTCTCTCCCGTTTCTTTTCTTTATTTATTGTTGATGTCCCACTGTTATTCTTATTTTCACATTGACCTGTTTACCTCAGTGTAATGCCTTACATCATAATGCTATTAAAAAGCAATCACAATTCATCATTATCTTCATCGTATATTTGTTGAAATTTTTTCAATGTTATTGTTTTTATTCAGCCTGACATTTATCCACTTGAATAATCGTCTATGCATCATGTGAATAATTAATTATATTAAGCCTATTGAAAGTATTTATTTTCAAATGAAAACAATCTCTTTTTTTATAGGATGTTATGTTATTTCACACTTTTATTAATTCGCTTTCTTCCTTTTATATTATAATAGTAGTTGGCTATTCGAAATGCCTATTTTCTGTAGTCTGTAATCTTTTCATAGCCACATAGAATTAATTTGTTTTAAATAACATTGGCCATCATCATTCCAAGATGATTGTGTTGCTTTCATCTTAACCATTTACTTTGATTAATTTCTCTGTTGTATACATTCATTTTTAATCCTTTTTCTCCTGTTGTGTATATAACGACCACAACAAAGATGCCTATTGTCAAATACGTTTGAATATTATCATGGACTATAAGTCATTGCATTGCAAAAGGATGAAGGAAACAGGATTTCATCATGAGCTGACATTAGTTAGATAACCATTGGAAAACTAGCTGGGAGTACTGGACAGCTGTTTCGTCCTAGTTTAGGACTCTTGATCAGTACTCACCTACCGGGGTTTGAAGCCACAACCTTCTGGTTACAAGGCTAGCAAGCTCATGTACCATTAAGCCACTAGGACCCGATCCAATAGCCCATGAATTCTAACTTCTACTAATTCACAACATAGCGCAACCCCTAGCCAATGTCTTCGGCGAGTATTTGTTCTGACACCTGACGTGCTACACCCTACTGGTCACGACTTCTCACCGGAATCCCAGGTAACTACCTCCCTGAATAGGGCCAGTCGCTAGTGAGCATCTCATCCAATGGTTCTCTAACCAATGTCAGCTCATGATGAAATCCTGTAACCAATCAATCAAATCCCTACAAACCAACACTGGAATATTGATGAGGGAAACGTCTGCTAACTACATTTACTACATGTGATCAGTATTCCGACATATTGTGTATCACATATGATGCAGGTTAGTGAATGGGGTTTATGTATTTACCTTTATATTTTGTTAGCATCGGTCTTAGTATGGTTGATATGACTACCGAAATCATTGAAATCTTCAGTGATTCCGACTATTTCGGTTAGGATTTGGTGTGCTTTTTCTTCTGCTTCCTCACAGGATCTTATATTCGTCAGGTTTGAAGTGAATAACTAATGCTGACAAATATTGACTTAAGTAATTGTTATCTTATTTATAGCAAGTATGTTGTTTGAGTTCTGTAAATCAACATGATATTCTTCATACAGTATATCACTTCTTGTGAAGTCAGAATACAGCATTACTATTCTGGCAAAGACGGTTGCCATCTCTGACTGCAGCGCTCACTGGGTGAAGCGGGTTCAAGTCTCTGGAGGGATATGAGTTCCTTCAAGGTTGAAGATACGCTTTGCTGACGAGTACCAACTAGCACGAAACCTGGGTCGAGCAGAGCTTCCTGCCGATTGCCTCCAAACATCGAATATCATTAAATCAATGTGCATCGTGATGGCTAGCTACCTAGAATGGTGGCCACATTGCAAACCTGACTGATAGAATTCACCCTGTGTCAAAGTAAGGACTAGACACACCACGCTAGTTAGTGGTGTCCAATCAAAGACGAGCAATAGTCGACATCCCGGAGAGTTGTTTCTGTTTATATTCACCTCAAACAACAACTCTGTATGCGTTGCTAATAATAAGTCATGTGAATTGTGAGGAGCAGACATCGATTACTATAACACATACTGACTTGACACTTCCCTATCTATTGGAAAACACTAGAATACGTCTGATTCGATAAACTGGAATATTGCCCTATGATTATGAGGGTATACTTGTGTATTGTGAAACTTGTTGAAGGCTAAAAATACCATACCGTCTGCTAGGTCATAAATTCATTCTATCTTGTAGCATCAAATTGCAATGCTTTACTGTATTTCAGCTTCGAAATAGACTTCCTAACCTTAGACGTAATTGATAAACCATTTCATCTTCTAAAACAAAGTGGAGAGTTTTTTCTTAAAGAAAATGTGCGTCACATCAAATGAAGCATGTTCAGTTAATTTGTTAACAAAGACATATGTGGCAGGCCTTTGGTGTCTTACCTATCTGTTCGGCCTGATATTGCATCAGTAATTGTTTTGTCGTAAGATTCAATTGAAAAATACACTTCTCTCAGGGAATTAATGACGTTCAAACATTGATGACAGGTTTATTTTATTATTATCCCCACACATCTCCACTTCGTTCTGTTTTCTGCTGTCCTCTTCAGCTGGGTCCACGATTGTCCATAATCCCTTATCTCCTCCTTGCACGATCTCCTCCATGTCACTCTCGCACCGATAACCTACTCGTTGCTTCCCATTGGGATTCGACTCGAGGGATAGTCTGCATTGTGCGCGATGTCATTCAACAGTCTCCTCAGCGTGTGTCTGATCCATCTCCATTTTCTCTAGGATATTTATTGAGAATTGGTTCTTGGTTAGTTGGTTTGTTCTCAGCTACAGTCTTCAAATGACATTAACTTTGTCAAATATGCTGATGACCTAACTGTATCTTTACCTGTCAAATGTCAAAGTGACTGCTCTAAACTAAATGGCTTCTTATCGGAAATTAGCCAATGGTCCAAGGAAAACGGTCTAACCTTAAACCCCTCCAAATGCCAAACAGTTAATTTCACCTTTAGGCATAAATCTGACCTAAACAAACTGGTTAGCACTCACGAGGTGTGCAACATAGATGGCAGTGAAATAGAAACCAAGTCGGAAATTAAATACCTAGGCGTCACTCTATCTTCTGATCTTTCCTGGTCGTCTCATATCTTGACGATTTCCAAGAAAATATACCGTCTTACCTTCTACATCAAGAAGTTAAGACATTCTGGTGTAACCCAACCCTTACTCCTACAATTTGTTAACTCCCGTATTCTGCCTATTATTCTCTATTGCTCCCCTTAGTCTTTCCTGGGCTATTGAAGAAAGACTATACCTTATTACGTAGGATGTTAAAGGTTGTCAGCAGGGTAAGCAGTTTGCCACTTAGCCAGCTTGTTAATATTCTGGTGGACAGGCACATGGACTCATGTGAAAAATGGGCGAAATCCATTTTATCTGACTCACAACACCCTCTACATTCACAACTCTCCCCATGTATCTCTTCAGGGAAAACAAGAAGCCTATATAGGAAACTATATGCCCGCACTAGTAAGTACAAAAACTCATCCATACCCTACCTAGCCCGTGTTCTGTGCGATAAAGAATGCATCAGGCATGAAACCTTTAACTTATTAAATAGTCAGTAGAACCAATGGATCTCGTCTTTCCAACTCACATCATTTATAGGTACAACGTTTTCTCGCTCTTCATTCTGTATTTATTTTTGTTATGTGCTGTTTTGTTTCTCTCTTCCTTGCAAACTCTACTTAAAACATTCTTGTTCGTTCTTTCACACTCTGTATATCTCGACCATTTTGCTATCGCTTACGCCAGTAAATATGCTAGTAGTATCTACTTTTCTAACACCTTCAAACACTTTAATTTTGGCTTTGCTACCGACATACTAATATGTTGTTGAGATAACTTTAATCTATGTAGAACTTTATTTATTGTTAATGTAAAAACTGGATGCAATATTGTAGTAAAATGCTGAGAATTCCATTCTGTATCACAAGTACTGATTTGGAATAAAGCTTATGTTATGTTATGTTTCTTATTGCTAATTCGTTCTGGCTGGCCGGCTGGCCATCTGATCGCCAGTATGAAGCCAACGAAGTGGGTAGTTGTTGATAAAAGTCTGTAACTTGTCGGAGATTTTTTTCTTGATACGCAGTGCAAGTTTCTCACCTACATAAAAGAATTGACTGACTGATTTCTCATTTGTGTTGACATATGAATCTTGTTCTTTATCCTATTTATCTTTGCTGTTAATTTACTTATTTGTCAATGTCTACGAATTCGTATTATTAGATATCTAACTAACTAACTAATTAGTTCACAAGCTGTACATCTTTATCTTCATCTACACAGTTGTTTTGTCTTTTTTTTTAATATTCCTTCTATGCCCCTGGTTTGGGATTATTAGCAACAGGTTAACTTTGAAAGTCAGTTAAATGATAAAACGTGTCAAGCTCAAGCTTTTGAAGAAAAATTTGTAAAATTGAAAGAAATTTATGCAAAACTACGTGAAGAACATGTTGTTCTATTAAGAAATGTAAGTTAGATATTCCTGTTTTTCTTTTTTGTCACAAGGTAACTTTTTGTCTTCCTTATTTCTTTCTCCATGATCCAAAATGAAGCTGTTGGTTGACTGACTGACTGACTGGTTTCAACATAGAACTTTGCACAGATGTGCAGCATTTCCAGTTGCCACACTTCACTTAGAATAACAACCAAAGAAGTATAAAGAAATGCAAAACAGAGATAGTAAACAGAGGTATTAGGCAAAAAGAATAGTAATATCGAAGGACCGTATAGTTTTATTGGGTATTATAAGTCACAAGGAGTGGATACATCTGCGCCAGCTATTGAGAACGATTTTGAGCCAATTCACCAATTGTCTCCAGCCGTCATTGGTTCTTACCATCCCGAGGAGCCCAACTAGACAGAAGTCTACACCTCCCTACGTGGGTTGCCGGCTGGCTGGATGGCTTAAACTAACTGTCGTGGAATAAAGTGTTGATTATCCGTATGAAATCCTGTTCTTAGTTTCTGGACTAGTCAGAATTTTACTAGGAATGTTGCATGTTGAATATACGCAAATTACTACTATCACATGATAATGGCGTGCATGACATAAAATTTTCCAAAAAAAAATAACCAGGTTTCTCGTGTTATAACCAACAACAATAATTTAGTAGTAATCAAAATAATAGCTTCATTCCAAACACTTCATATATAGTACATGTGATATAGTTTAGAATTCTTAACATGTACAGTATTGTATTTGATTTTCTCCTTACATGACATAATAATGGGGAAAGTAATTATCAAGGCATTTATATTAATATTAATATCTATAAAAAATTGAATGTAGAATGAAAATTAAAGAGAAGCATTGATAATAACATACTAATAACAGAAGGAATAAAAATGACCGTTTACTTGCTATTTCATTGTAATTGAGTAGTTTCATGCCTGACATCTCTCATCACATAGAATACCTGCCAAACAAGATTTCGTTAAGCTTTTACATATGGTCATCCGAGCGTCAACTCACTTAGAATTCCTTCTAGTTCTGCTGATAAGATCCAAGGAGGAGACTTACGCATGGGGAGGATTCTCAGAATCTAACAAGATGATATTCATGCATTTATTCCATTTAATGAATTTGAGTAAAGCAAGAACAACAGTTTGTGCCGAATAAAACGATACCATCGTTTGTTTCATTGGCTTTTCATCAGCTGCTTACAACTTGGTGACATTATTCCGTATATCTGCAGAAACAATTTTAACATACTTGCACGGACTGAGGTTGACATGTCGGCTTCTTGTGCAGATGCTTCGACGATGTCTGGGCACTTAATTAGAATTTAATTTGTGGATGGTGACTAGCAGTGGAATTCAGGATGCATATTTCAGATTAACATAATAACATCCCAAACAACAATAATAATCATACACAATGGAATCTTTCGGCATTACATAATCAGATGAAAGAGAAGATGAAAACATCCGCTTACGAGGGAAGAAAAGGCCGATAACCGCTTCTTTCTGAATGCGCAAATCGGGTTTCAGGCGTTTGATGAAGATTGCTTTGTCTAGCTTTAGGCGAATAGAACTCTTTTGACTATTGATTATTTTGAACGACTTTTACGACATCCACTTCATGATCCGTATCAAGGAGATACCTTGTGATAGCCAATTTTTTGCATGGGTTCAAGTATTTGTCTACAACAAATACTAACAAGTTGGTTTAATGACATTCCACTCACCTTACCGACAACTTTTATTGCCCTTTGCAGTATATAGCACAGTCTTTCTTAAGTCGCCCAGGAAAGATTAATTAGGAACAATGCAAAAGAAGAGATAGAATACAAGAATTAACAATTTCAATTTTTGTTAACATGAAAATAATCTGAAATAAAAACTTTTAAACATCATTTTCGTAAATTCTTCGTAAAAATTTAACAATTTCCTTCCTTCCTTCTACTCTTTATCAGATTAACGACTAGTCATTCAATGTTTCACTGTTTCTAAAATTAACAATTCGTTTATAATTAATAAAAATAATAGTTGAAGTGAAAAGGTGAAGTCGAATACACAATTTCTCCTAATCGATTAATAACTTTTAAAAAAATAAAAAGAGAAAGAAGCGCGATTGTTTCGTTCTTTTTTTTTTGGTTTCACCAAATTCTCTCTAATTTTTACACTGTCTTCATAGGTGGGCTTTTGGTGACTTAATAAAATGTAGTATTCTAAAATATCCTATAAAAAGGAGGATTTATTATAGAATAATATTAATTATTATTATTATTTAAATTCCTTTATGCATATACGTTTGAGGTAAGAAACAGCGTCTCTTAGATGTCTTAACTGAACACAGTGATTTCGGATTTATTTAAGGTGCATAGTTCAGTTTCTGTTATTTGTTGGTTACAAATAATACTCACTAAATAACATCTTCAATGTAGCTGTTTACCAGTTAACTTTTACTTAAGAAGTTTTAGTATTGAAGAGATTGTAAACCTGGTGTTGTTTAAATTGGAATGTTTACAATTCAGTGAAAATGTTCCAGTAACAACAACACATCTCCACCTTGTTCTATTTGGCACAGTCCTCTTCAGCTAGGCTATAATTGCCCATAATCTCTCGTCTCTTCCGTTAACTCATATGATCTCCTCCATGCCACTCTAAGACTAGCCACTCGTCGGTTTCCATACGGCCAAGCGCGTGACTTCACTTAACGGTCTCCTCAGCATGCTGCGTCTGATCCATCTCCATTTTCTCTAGGATATTTGTTGAGCGATCCGTTTATTGATTGGTTGGTTGGTTTGTTACCAGCCAGAGTTTCTTGTTGGTAATTTTTTCTGACCATTCGATCTTCGATATGGAGCTAGTGAAGTGGGCATCTGTTGATAAAAGTCTGCAGTAGCCTTTAGGAAATGCTTTTCGTGACGTGTAGTGCAATTCTCTGACTGACTGACTGACTTAATATTTGTGTTGAAAATTCGAATCTTGTTTTTTTACTGCCTGAGTGCATAGGATTTCCAAACTGATTTAAGAGTAATTGAGGTTTGTCTTGTCTTTCCGATTATGACTGGTTTTCACTTCTTCATCATTACGGCCTGTGGTTGAAACGATGCTTTCTAGATAAGTGAAGGTAGTAACCTCCTTCAGATTTATTCCTTTAATAATGATTGATGCTTGTCATGGTTGGTTGATTATTCCCAACATCTCTGTTGTTCAAATAAAGCTCATGTCTTTTCTGCTTCTTCTTCCAAGTTGTTGGCTTTTGTCTGTAAGTTTTCGAATTTATGTGATATAGACATAAATGGCCAGAAAAGATCAGCAACAGGATCTCTGGGAGCGAAGCAATCAGGAACCGATTGTGAAACAAATAGACAGGAAGAAATGGAGATGGATTGGCCATACGCTGAGGAAACCATCAAGTGACATCACTAGACAAGCCATCGCTCGAGTGGAACCCGAAAGGGAGGCGGCGAGTTGGTCGTCCAAGGTGACTTGGAGGAGGTCTTGCGAGGAGGAGATGAAAGCATGTGGACAAACCTGGAGCGGGGTGAAAAAGTTGTCAGAAAACCGAAGGCAATGGAGGTGCGCAGCTGAAGCCCTATGTTCCTCTAGGAACTAAAGGATACAATAATAATAATATATAATAATAGACATAAATCGTCTTCGCCGTCCAAATCTTCTAGAGTCTCCTTTTCTGTCCAACGTATTCCTGTCTTCTCACTGCCATGCACACTCTTCTGCGTAATCCTGTCCATCACATTTAAGAATATTATTATAACTCCTGTCTTCATTTTAAAGGTTTCACCGAATTTTCCATTGTGAACTACTTGACATTCGCCATTATCAATATAATTGTTTACAGTGCAGCTGATATATTCGCTAGCTGTTGTTCCAAAGATTCTGAAAGACCGCAATAGCCTTTTCTCAATCATTATCTTTGCCACACATGTTTATCTGTTGTAGTATTGATATGTAGCCACATGATGTGTGTGTTTTATTTTTGACAGTTTGTTATATTTTGCTGTGTATCTGGATCGATATTCCATTATAACTGACAATATGCTTTTGTCTGTCCACTAACTAAATAAACATGTATGACCTTGTTATCACATGACATTACAACCACTCATGTTAAGACTGACTAATTATTGGTTCATGTATATTAGTCATTTTCATATATACTTTTATATTTTCTTGTGTAAACACACCTTTTCGTACATCCCGCCAAATGCAAGATGATGTTACAGGACTGGACTACACTGACTCCTAGATTAGAAATAGGGAGTGAAGTGGTAGAGCACGTTGACCGCTTCACTTATTTGGGAAGTACCATCAGCCAGTGCCAACGGGTTGCTCACTGACGAAATCTCAGCACGAATACAAGGGGCTCGTTTCGCATTTGTTAGTTTACGCCGACTTTGGCGTAGACGAGATGTTCGACTATCGACCAAAGGGCGGGTGTACTGCTCATCAGTCCGCTCCGTCATCCTTTATGGTTGTGAGACGTGGCCACTAAGAGTGGAAGACATGAAAAGACTAGCTGTCTTTGATCATAGGTGCCCGCGCTCTATTTCCCGTGTAAAGTGGCATAATAAGGTGAGCAACATTGAGGTTAGGCGTCGAGTTCTAGTAAACAGGGGAAATCAATCGACGAAGTCGTCAAGTTACAAAGACTGAGATGGTTAGGACATGTGTTACGTATGCCAAGCCATCGCCTCCCTCGACGAGCAATGTTAGCGGATATAGGGTCAGGCTGGAAAAAAGCTAGCGGCGGTCAAACAAAAACTTGGCATCAGTCAATGAAATCCACAACAGTTGGTCTAAGCCACGTAGGACGGTGTAGACTTCCAGGCTGGGGTCCTCGGGACGGTAAAAATCTATGGTTGGAAACAATTGGTGACATGGCTCAAAACCGTTCTCAGTGGCGCAGATGCATCCACTCCCTGTGACTTATGATCTTCAATGAAACTGTTTTGTATCTCTTTATTACTCCTTTGTCTCACACCTCTGCTCACTGTTTCTATTATGCTTTTCTTGTACTTTCTTCTCTTGCTTCGCGTGCTACACGGAATGTGGCGACTTGAACTTCCGCACATTTGTGCAAAGTTCTATGTCGAAAACAGACAGACAGATAGACATCTAAGTACCTTTCCACTCATACACTTGTGTGATATTTCTTTTCCTTGTCTGGAAAACACAAGTATCATCGTAAACCTGGTGGTCTTTTGATTTCTCACTTTCCGCGTCAGGACTATTAACTACTCGACGAGTACATAACAAGTATGATTATGATTTTGTTCTTTTTTTGGTAGTGTATTACCACGAACTTGTGTGAATTTCCACGTGGACTTTTCTTTTACACACACCTGACTGAATGTTCCGCGAAACTAGAGTTATTTGGGTATTAATGGTCATTAAAAAGTAAAAAGTAGATCCCCTGATGTAAAGCGGTATCAAGTATTCATCGATTTCATAAAGCCCATGAATTTACGAGGCCACTGAATCGGGTCCCAGTGGCTCAATGGTCTACGAGCTCGCCGGCCTTGTAACCATAAGGTCCTTGGTTTAAACCCCGCGGTGGGTGCGTACTGCTTGAAGGGTGACAAACTAGGCTGACGAAACAGCTATCCAGTACTCCCAGGTGGTTTTCCAATGGTTATCTAACCGACGGCAGCTCATGGTGAGATCCTTTAACCAAACGGGTCTACCTCTTAGCGACTGAGGGAGTTCACTGTTAAAGAATCTGATACTAAAAGACAACAACTCTTCAATACTTCTCGATCCTGTTTCAACGCAATTATCAAATTTCTTGAACAATTTATTTCACTTCCTGAAATTGTTTTTTTCTGAATACAATGTCCCTTAAACTGTTTAAGAGCCAACACTCATCAGTTGACCGTTATTTTTTATTTCCTGAGTGACGTGATTTTAGAAATCTACTCCCAGTGCATAGATTTCCTCTTTCTCATTGAAATTAATGTCTTACTTATTTCACATACAATTTTCTTTTTATTTGTTTATTTGTTCTAATTTACTACTTATCTAGTATGGGAATGTACAACAAACTTTACAACAAGAAACAGAAAAGAATAAAGATTTAGAAAAAGCACTTGAAGTAAGTTTGTTCTATTTTATTTTTCTTCTTTTTCAGTTTTATTTTTCATCTTGTTATTAAACTGTATTTCAGTAGTATATAATCTGTCTGTATTCAACATAGAACTTTGCACCTATGTGCAGCAGTTCAAGTCGCCACATTCCATGTAGCACACAAAGCAAAAGAAGAAAGTAGAAGAAATGCATAATAGAGACAGTAAACAGAGGTGTGAGACAAAGGAATAGTGATAACGAAGTACAAAACAGTTTCATTGGAAATCATAAGTCACAAGGAGTGGACGCATCTGCACCAGCCATTGAGAACGATTTGGAGCCATATTACCGAATGTCGCCAACCATTGGTTTTTACCGTCCCGAGGACCCCAACCAGTCAGGAAGTCTACACCTTCCTACGTGGCCGGCTTAAACTAACTGTTGTAGATTTCATTGACTGATGAATCCATGTTTTGGTTTGACCGCCGCTGGCTCTTTTCCAGCCTGACCCTATGTT
Source organism: Trichobilharzia regenti (assembly GCA_944472135.2). Classification (NCBI taxonomy): domain Eukaryota; kingdom Metazoa; phylum Platyhelminthes; class Trematoda; order Strigeidida; family Schistosomatidae; genus Trichobilharzia; species Trichobilharzia regenti. The sequence goes on along the minus strand of CALYDD020000309.1, from coordinate 26,387 downwards.
AGCTAACATTGTCCGTCAGTTGAGGGAGGCGATTGACGGCTAGGCACACATGCATAACACATGTCCTGACCATCTCACTCAATCGATGTAACTCCACAACCTCGTCGATTGTCTTCCCCTCCTACCTACTTAGCCCTCGACCGATGCCTCACCTCAATATTCCTCACTTTAATACACCCCTTCACAAGGGAGATGGAATGCAGACATCTATGATCAAAGACAGCTAGCTTTTTCATGTCTTCCACTCTCAATGGCCAGGTCTCACAGCCATAAAGGAGGACAAAGCGGATTGTTTAGCAGTAAACCCACCCTTTTGTCGATAGTCGGATATCACGTCTACTCCTGAGACGGCGTAAACTGGCATATGCGAAACTAGCCCTCTGTATCCGTGCTGAGATTTCGTCAGTGAGCAACCCGTTGGCACTGGCTGATGGTACTTCCCAAATAAGTGAAGCGGTCAACGTGCTCTACCACTTCACCCTATATTTCTAAACTAGGAGTCAGTGTGGTCCAGTCCTGTTACATCATCTTACATTTGACGGGAGCGAGTCAGATGTATTTCTTTTTTTGTTACTATTGATTCGAATCATCTGAAGTTAGGGTAAGCCTATTCTTTTTTTGCTGTTTGTTTAATAGTTCTGTGTTAACACTGTTAATGACGATAACATAAAGATACTTGTCTGAAGAATTAAATTATGTAATCTTGTTAATTCAAATTCATCTGCTTTGTATGTGTCTTTTGGTAAAATAATGAATATTTCTTATCACTTAGAGCTTATATATATATATATATATATATATATATGAATTGCTTTATTTTGGCTTTTTTCGTCTAGTGCAATTATTCTTTCCTGGTTTGTTGCTATTTTTTCTTTCACTGGGATGTAAGGAAAGGCTGTACTGTTTTATCCTAATTACTCGGCTTTTATTATCTCTGAACTGTTTCATCTGTCTTGCTTTAATAGTTTTGTTCAATAATGTATTAAACAGTACAAGTAGAAGTACTTTAAAACTTTATTTTACCAAAAAAAGTAAAGTGATCAAGTCCACGTCCTATACTTGCTTCATTAGAAATTATTCGAAAACGTGATGTCGAGATGTATACAAGAATCTCAATCAAGATGTCTTGTGAAAAATTCTAATGTCTTCGAAGTACTTTTACCCTAACGGGAGGTCATCTGAAGTGATGACGACTAGTTTTGTCCCTCAGAGATGCCCACTGTCTGTTTTGCTGTTGAATTTAATCATTGATGTACTAGTGAAATTAACCCTAACTGATTTTGGCGAATTAGGAATTTACCTGTTACCATCTTATAGTCTTGTTGATGAAGTCCTCTTAGGCGAAGACTCTGTCAAAATTCGGAGTCTTCTGAATACCCTGAGCAGCAATCTTCGATCCGCTCCCGTCAAATTAACGATGATGCTACTAGACTGGAATACATTGATTCCTAGCTTAGAAATAGGGAGTGAAGTGGTAGAGTGTGCTGACTACTTCACTTTTTTAAGAAGTTACACCAACTCTAATGAACTGATTGCTGATGACATTTCAACACGGATAGAATAGTCTGGTATGATATTTAACAACTTGCATCATCCTGGCGCAGATGTGATATCTGACTATTGATCAAAAGATGTGTATACTGAGCTACATTTTACTTTGTCCTTCTTCTTAGCTGTATAACGTCAATGAAATTAGAAGGTATGAAAAGGTTAGCTTTCTTTGATCACATATCTTTGCGTTCTATCTGTCTTTTTAGGTGGTGTAATACGGTGAGTAATATCGAGGTTAGGCGTACAGTGTTAGGCAAAGAGGGCAAATCAATCTATGAGGTTGTGAGAGTGAATCGCTTCAGATGGTTAAGAAATGTGTTGCGCTTAACGAACCATCGCCCTCCTTGTTGAGCAACGTTAAGTGATACAGGATTAAGCTGGGAAAGAGTTAAGTGTAACCAAGTTAGAACTTGGTATCACTGTGTGAAGTCTTTGATAGTTGACCATCCAGTGAAGTGAAGACTGCCTGGTTCATGTCGTCGGGATGCTAAGAACTAATTTCTAGACACTATTGATGATATGATTGAAAATCGTTCTCAGTGATGCAGGTGAATTCATTCTTTGTGATCTCCCATTTCTTTCGGACTCTCTTTCCCCCCATGTTACTATTCTTTTTAAGTCATATTTCTGCTGATTATCTAGGGAACATTGTCTAAACTACAGAAGGAACCGACGAGAATGTCAAATCGAGAATCAGGAAGGCGAGAAACACATTCATCAACCTGAAACCAATCTGGAAATCTTTGCCACTCAGCCAGCATCAACAACAAAATTCGGTCGGATTTTCAATACAAACGCAAAGTCAGTCATCTCTTCTATACGGATCAGAAACTTGGCGGGCGGGTCACAAAGAACAGGTATTTCCAACAGCCTGTTGCAGACCTTCATCAACCGACTACTGTCTTCGCTGGCTCTATACTGAACTGAAGATCAGATGGCCGGGTCGGAAAGAATCACCAACTATGGGAAACTATGGGAACAAACGAAACAAGACAAGAACCAATCGCCAACCAACAAATATGCAGGAGAAAGTGGAGATGGATTGGACACTTACTCGCTGAGGAGGCGGCTGGGTGAGATCGCGTGCGCCTCAGGCCATTGCTCGAGTGGAACCAGGCCGAAAGGGAAACGGCGAGTAGGACGTAAGTGTAAGGATGACATGGAGGAGATCGTGTGAAGAGGAGTTGAGACAGTATGGACTAAGATGGATGCAGGTGAAAAGTACAGCAGAGGGAAGACAGAAGTGGCAAGTGGAGACGTGCATTTGAAGCCCTATGTTCCACTAGGAACCCAAGGGATCAATAATAATAATAATAATCGTACTTTCGAATCTTATATTCTTTTTTTGTCTTACTTTGTGTGCTACATGAAGTCTGGTAACTCGAACCTTTGCACTTCTATGCGAATTTCTAAACTGAAATCAGTCAGACACGGAGGGTCGTGGAGGTTGAATGTGAGACCGCTGCTACTAGATATTCACTAGTTGAATCGTCATGTTCCAGTCGGAGCACAAAGAATATATATATATATATATATATATATATATATATATACGTTTTAGTCTCCTTACAGTTGTTCTCTACATAATACTTTCGTTTTAATTTATTCATTAATGTAAAATTTTTTTCGTTTACAATAAGTGTATTATATGTCTCTTGACTTTACCGTCAATTATCTGTAATAGAAGTGATTAGCCAGTAATAGTGGTACCAGTTGTTATTGTTGTTATGGCAACAGTTTAACACAAACTTCTATTATGACGAAGTGATTGATTGAATATTACAAGAATTTTTGCATTTTTTTTATCACATAGTCTGACTTATATGATTAATTTGTTTCGATAAATATCATATTATTAAATAAATTCATACATAATGAAGTGAAAACTATCACTTACTTATATACATGTGAATAAAAATTGTTATGTCAGGTGTTTAATGCCTGAAATATTCGCATGGTACGATTTTAGTGTCTGGAATTAATTTCAAGACAAATTTCACTACAAAAGCTGCAAAAAACTTGAATGAAGCTATTTCAGAATCCTTAACATTGACACAAATGAATTTATTGGTTGGAGGATTTCATCCTGAGATGACACCCGTTACAGAACCACTGAAAATCCTGGGAGTACTGGACAGCTGTTTCGTCAGCCTAGTTCATCAGTATGCACCCACTAACAGGGGGTTAAAACCAAGGACCTTCTGGTTACAAGGCGAGCTCATAGAGCATTGAGCCACTGGGACCCAGTCCAGTGGTCATTGAATTCTAACTTCTGCCAATTCATGACATAGCGTGACCATTTCGCAATATCTTCTTCGATGAGTTACTGCCTCATCTTCAACCTGCTGTACCCTACTGGTCATGGCTTTCCACTAGAACCCCAGGTCACTGCCTAAATAGGGCCAGTCGCTAGTAAGCATCAGATTAATTCTCAAGTATTCGTTTGGTAGGGCTTTTGTTTGATTGGATGGAGGATTTCATCAAGAGTTGACATCAGTTAGGGTACATACTGATGAAGAGTCTCAAACTAGGGTTAAACAGCTGTCCAGTACTCCCAGGTGGTTTTCCAATGGTTCTCTAACTGATGTCAACTCATGATGAAATCGTCCATACAATCAAACAAAATCCCTATTAAGGCAATGCTTGAAAAACAAATGAATTTATTTCTTAGCGTTTTCCACCCCAATGGAATCTTCAATAATCTTATATGAATTATTTTTTTGCCACGCTTATGCTTGTTCATTGCAGTATGATTACATTTCTGTGATCTTCTTTCTCTATGCCTACGTATTTAAGAGTGTGTTAACTTGAATTTATGCAAATATATATATGCAAAGTATTATGCTGATGTATTATGCTTATAATCTTAGACCATGACTTCGACAGTATACACAAATCTCCATGGGACTACTGTCTTATTGAGAAGGAAGTCATTAGGTTGAAATCCATTATCTTATAAATTGTGAAATTTCGTTAATTCGCTATAAAGAATAAGCTGATTGGTCTAGGGTTAGGTGTTTATACTTTCGAAATATTGAACCAGATTAGAACATCATTCTATTGTTCAGCAATTCTCACTGACACTGTCGTTTGTTATGGTGTGTTGTTTATAAGTGACGTCATTGAAATTATTTACACTATGAATTTCCGATCTGCATTAATTTACATCATCTTCTAAAAATGTTAACAAAATGACATTTTTCTTTAAATGCAAAAATATTCTACTGATGTTAAGCGGTTAAAAGGCAATCGATAAAAAGCCTTGGATCTAGCTTTCATGCCTGTTGGTACTTGATAACAAGGTGTAGGTTCCTACAGCCTTGAGAAAACAAATGCCACCTCGGGGATTTGGACCCGCATCACTCATTGTTGCAGTCAGAGTTACGTTGCCTTTGAGGTATATTCGGGATTCAACTGTTTGTTATGCTAATTCAAAGCGTAACATAATGCCAAGCCATCTAGCCTGATGAATACATTACACTTAACTGAGATAATCCAATCAGTGTTAATATCATGAAATGGACATATGACATTGATTACTCTAACCAATGCATTCCCTTAATAGAATGAGTATGAGTTTTTCATGGGGTTTTTTCTTCGCATTCCCAGTGGAACATAGGGCCTCAAGCTAGTGGCTTGAAGTTTCTGCAGCAGTGTTTATTTTACAGGACGGGTTGCTAGCCTCATGTCCAACCTTTCCTCTTTACCAGCATTATTTCTGGCTTAACGAGGTAAAGGAGTTCGTCGGCCGGGGATTGAACCTCAGACCATGTGAATGGTCGGCGAGCGTGCTAACCGCTGTGCCACCGACTCACATGGTCCATACGAATAATTGGAAATCACGCATATCATTAGTAGCAGTTGCTAGTCAGATCATTTACCTGATAGTCGATTATCTCATTTAAGACCGAGCATATTGGTTGTATTTGGATTGACGCAGCTCAGAGAATCGATTCAGTTCAAACCAACTGAATTGGGGGTAAGGATTATTCAGTTTTACCCACGTAGCCAGTTAAAGTTTGGTTGGTCTCATCTGTTCCAGTCTTGTAAACTGAGTCTGGTACTGAATCACCCAGTCTCGTTACTAAAAAAAACTGCTGGTTGATACGAATGTACTGTAAGTACTCATAGTAGTCAGTGATATATATACGATCGTGCTAGTTACAAAGTTTGTTTTCTGTATTTTTCAAGTGCCTTTTGACCGTATTCGATGTTAAACTTATGACTTCTGTTCTCTGTAAAGAGAGAAGTTTACCTAGCAAACATCATTATGCTTCCAATTAGACAATATGCGTTATAATTAGAATACTGTTTCACCTACTTATAGTTGAACAGTAAGCTGTTTTCATTAATTTTCATTAAATAGGTGTGGTTCTATGTCAAGTTTATCAAAATGTATGTTTTATTGGTTAGTATTGCTTTTGAAGATTATTCAGCTCCTTACTTCGTTTAATATCTTTTACATTATTATTATTTGAACAAAATTCTCATTAAACGGTGAACAGATTTACGAATAATTTTCAAAAGAGTGGATACTGAACAAAGAACATTCTTTTCGATAACTTCATCATCAGTCTATACAGTTATATATACATTATATTGAATGAATAAATTAGTGTTATGAACAACATTAATGTTGCTGTTTAAATAACATCGAATCAATAATATTGATAGAATACAGTTCAATAGCCTCAACATAAAAATAAGCTGAATGTCAGAAAAATTAGGAAACGTAATATTACAAATTCATGAATTTATAGTCTTCACTGAAGGCCGACCAGGGTGACAGTAGTGGTGGCTGGCTGGACTTGCTTCTCCTGCACACATAGCACTGTTTGTTTCACGCGAGTCGTGATAGCCTCTGTTGTTTGGAGCTTGCGGTACCTGAATGTTTTTGGCAGTTTGTTTGGTAGCCGATAGATGACAAAAAAGGATTCTTCAATGCTGGCTGGTTTTGTGGCCGGTTTGTACCAGATGGTCCAATATCGAACTGTTGATGGTTTTAACTACGCCTTTACTTAATCGTACTGGTAGATACTCCCTAGCGAGCACGAAAAACCAAGTTCCTAGAGCAATAGCCGATATAACTCTCTCCACAAGCGCAGATGAATCGGTAGATACAATTTGAAGTGGCTAGCTAGTCTAGGTGCTTCAGCTTTCAGTCGAGGTAACATCATCGGTCGTGTAGAGAATAATACGTGTAGTTGGCCAGGATTAACATTTCTTTGAACTGATTTTCTCAATTTCTTCGTAATTATCTCACTTGGTATATCGCCGTTGAATTGCAGTCGTATATAAAGTGGCTTCTTTTCCGCTTTCTTTGTCATGTGTTTCTTGATAAATTTTTCGGTATAGATATTTTCGATCAAAGTATCATGTACAATACTTAATTCATCTTCAATTACTTCTTCTGAGCATATAGCTCTAACTGTGTGTGGCTGAGAATCTTGACTGAATTTCTTTTTAACTTGAGCGGAACGAAGCTGTGCAGATGTGTATATTGTTCTGTCCATGTACTTTTCCTATGCTAATTTCTTTTTATGCTATCATCTGGTTTTCTTGTAAGGAGGACATCCAGGAAGACACTTAATTCTGTTTTGGGATTCCTCTTCGCAAATGAATTTCATAGCCAAATTTACTTCATTGAATTCAGTTATTATTGTACTCCCATCCGAACCATTATCACACAAAATGAAGGTGTCATCCATATACCAGCAATAAAATGTGAACTTTCTGATAAGGTTGTTCAAAGGTTCATTTTCTAGTTTACTTAGAAAGAAATCAGCCAAAATAGGACCCGATGGGGAGCCCATTGCCATTCCATCCACTTATCTGTGAAGTTTGCCGTCAAATTTGAAATTTACATTCATGGTACACCTTGATAACGATTCTTTTAGGATTTCAATTACTATTAATTCATTTTATTATATTACCAGACAATAGTTTATGCGTTTTCATATTGTTAGTATTACGTCTATTCATCTAATATCTTGTAATTATATAAATATTTACTGCATATATATGCTTAATCATAAAGGCTTATTCACATTTTATACTGTTTATGCGTCAATTTAAACAGTTAATTAACTATTTAGTTTAAGCTTTGTCTACAAACCTATGTGACACATTCATACACAGCGTATGCTTAACTTAAAATACAAAGTGTTCTAATATGCAACTTGGTTAATGGTAACTAGCAGTGCAATCAAATAACCCTGATTTAGGGATTGCTAGTTGGATTTACCTGCATTGCCGGTCAGCCAAGTAACACAATAGTTAGTCCCAAGGCATCGTCCAAGTGCCCATATGAGAGGATTCGAGGAAAACCAAGCGTTTCGGTTCAATGCAGTCACACAGTGTGATATACAAAAGATAATTTATACATATAAATTTATTAAATATCTGTTCTATGCCAACGTGTTTTATAAATGTTACATTAAATGTTACACTATCACTAGCCTATACAGTGCCACATCTCCCTTTAAGTATATAACATATGACTGTCATTCTGGGTGTTTCTGCTAACATCTTGTATTCCTGCGTTTTTCTTTCAGGATCTACGTAACCAAGAGAAATCGTCATCAATAGAGAATGCAGAATCTCTAGTACTATCCGAACAAAAGTATACCAGTTCTGTAGATCAGCTTCAATTAGAATTGAATAGTATCATCGTTGAAAAGGATCATCTCATTCAAGAGGTATGTTTTGCTTTACTATGCACTGTATGCCATCATTATGACTGTTGTCAGCATTTTTTACTATTATTATTGTTTCCTTTAGTTCCTAGAGGAACATAGGGCTTCAATGGCACGTCTTCATTGCGTTCGGTTCTCTGCCAGCGTTTTCGCCTGGCTCAACGTCTGTCCACATGGTTTTATCTCTTCTTCACATGGGCTCCCCCATGTCATCCTCGCACTAACGACCAACTCGCCACTTCCCATTTGGGTTCCCCTCAAGCGATGGCCTGGCGTGTGATGTCACTCACTTGACGGTTTGTTTTCTCAGAGTATGGCCAATCCACCTCCATTTCTTCTTGCATGTTTGTTGCACAATCGGTTCCTGCTGGGTTGGTTCTCTCATTGTCAGAGGTCCCTGTTGCTGATCTTTTCTGGCCCACCACATGATCTTGAGTGGTATTGAGTGAAGACAGCTGTTGATAAAGGTATGTAGTTCGTTCAAAGTGCCCTTCATGACGCGCCAAGTCTCTAATCGTACGCTAGCACTGACTTCACATTGGAGTTGAAAATCTGGATCTTGTTTTTCATGCTGAGTACTGTTGACCTCCACACAGACTTGGGAGTAATGAAAGCTTGCTTTTCTTTTCCGATTCTCGTTACGATATCATTGTCAGTTCCATCCACCTTTAGTTGAAACGATGCTTCCCAGTCAGGTAGGTTGAAACATTATTCATATGACCGCTCATAGTCTTTAAGGTTATTTGACTCAACAGCACTCTTCAATGATGCTAAACTAACTAGAAAAATAATATTAATACACTCTATTATATAAGAAATATGAGAGAGTGAGATGGTTGAGTATATTAATGACGCAGTTTCTTTGTGACTTATAGGCATTTCTATGTATTGTTCAAGCACTTGTAAGCTATTAATGAACAACCTGATTGTTATTTTCAAGTCTGTCGTTCAAGCCCTCTGAGTAAACTATTACAAATTGAATGATGAAAATGATAAATTAGTGGTTAAGTGTCATGAAATTTCACTGAATACAAATATTCCTATTGAGAAATACAACAGGAAATTAATAATGATAACAAATTCGTCACAATTTAACTAGTCTGTATCATCTGAATCAATACTGTGGTAAGCTTCCATGTGAATTCAAATCATTTCTAATGTTACAGCTATGCTCAGCCGATCTATTAAAAAGTGATTTTCCACATAAAGAAGAACAGGAATGTTTGTATAATTTGCATTTCAATAAGTGTAGCGTAATATACCTGTAACATGTACATTGATTTGGTGATATTAGATAGTTGGAGGCAATCGGCAGGAAGCCTTGGACCTAGGTTTTGGGTTAGCTGGCACTCGTACAGTAGTAGTGGATAGTCCTACAGGAGGTCAATCGCGAACCCGAATAGCTCAGCGGTAACGTCTCTGACTTCAGCACTGGGTGACGCGAGTTCTAATCTCAGAAGGGACATGAGTTCCTTCAAGGTTGAAGATGCGCCTTGCTGACTGCTGAGTGCCAACTAGCACGAAACCTAGGTCCAAGACTCCCTGTGGCCGATTGCCTCCAACTATATAATACCATCAAATCAATGTCCACCGTGATGGTAAGCTACCTAGAATGGTGGCCACATTGCAAACTTGACTAATAGAATTCAGTTTGCCCTAAAGAAAGGAATAGACACGTCACACTAGTTACCAGTGTCCAATCAAACCTCTAACATGTATATCACATCAAGTACCTGTAGGACAAATTCAAGATGACCAATAATTTCGTATTATTACTGTTGCCGTTCGCTTGGTTTCCGAGTAGAACACAACAACACATCTCCACTTTGTTCTATTTTCCTCTGACCTCTTTAGCTGGGCTCACGAATCCCCATAGTCTCTCGTCTCCTCCTCAGGCGATCTCCTCTATGTCACCCAACCTACAATGAACTCATTTCCCATTCCAGTTCCACTCCAGCGATAGCTTGGCCCACGATATCATTCAACGGTCTCCTCAGTATGCCGTGTTCAATCCATTTCGATTTTTTCTGGGATATCTATTGAGCAATAGGGTTTTGCATCGTTGGTTTGTTCCCAGCCAGACTTTCTTGTTGCCAATTTTTTCTGACCATTTGATCTTGAATATGGGGTTAGTGAAGGCATCTATTGATAAAAGGCTGCAGCGGCCTGTTAGAAATGCTTTTATTGACGTGTAGTGCAAGTTTCTCACTCAGAAGAAATGACTAATTGACTGATTTAACATTTATGTTGAAAAACTGAATCTTGTTCTGTATTACCGAAACGTTTGCATGATTATATGAGACCTGCAATATCTATTGGACTTTATGAAGCTGTTTCGATTTTTTCCCCAAGAAGGTTAACATCACAGAGTATGCGTCGATGGCACAGCAGTTAGGATGCTCACCCACCATGCACATGGTCCGGGATTCTATCCTTGGCCACAGACGCACTCCTTTTACCTCTCTAAGTCAACAATAAAGCTGGTAAAGGGGAAAGGTTGGGCATGAGACTAGCAATCCCATCCTGTAAAAATAAACTCCAACACTACAGAAACTTCAAGCCCTTAGCATGAAGCCCTATGCTCCACTAGGAACGTGAAGGAATAAAAAAAGTCAACAGGAAATAAGTCTCTGCACGTGTTTAAATATAAGTTGTAGAGGTGTGCGTCCTTGTCGTAAGCAGTAAAATTTTCAGTCAGTATACTTTAAACTCGAGTCGTACTCCACTTACTTCAACCCGAGCAAATAGTTGGTACTGTCGCGTTTAGCTGTTAGCCTGAAGCATAAGAAATCTGTTCTGATTAAATTAAAATTCAAGCATCTGAATAAGAGACGTGTTAATCGTATGCGAGCGTCGGTGGTATAGTGGTTAGGACGCTCGCCAACCATACACATGGTCCGGGGTTCGATCCCCGGCCGACTCACTCCTTTACCTCGCTAAGCCATAAATAATGCCGGTAAAGAGGAAAGGCTGGGCATGAGGCTAGCAACCTCATCCTGTAAAATGAACACTGCTACAGAAACTTGAAGCAACTAACTTGAAGCCCTATGTTCCTCTGGGGAACGTGAAGGAAAAAATTAATTATTAATAATTAATTAATCGTACGCCTAGACAATTTCTAGTATTTTGATTTGACACTAGTAACTAGTGTGATGCGTCTAGTCCTCTCATTGGTGTAGACTGAATTCTATCAGTCTATGCTGACGAGTGCCAACTAGCACGAAACCTAGGTCCAAGGCTTCCTGCCGATTGCCTCCAACCATATAACACCATCAAATTTCTAGTATTGTATATCACTGCTAATATTGACTGTATACTTATTGATTATTAACCAATCAATGTATCTTATTATTATTACTTTTAATCTGACGGTCTAATCTCCTGAAATTTACTCGAAAGGTATATTTTATTTTCATTCTTCTTGTTTGCTTATTGATTCATTCTCAAATATTATTCAGTAGCTTAATTCGATAAAAGAACATCTCTCACTCATCATCCATTATTTTTCGTTACATTGTCATAGAAAAAAGAGAGGAAAAATCACTAGTAAATCATGCATGATGTTAGAAGAAATTCTTTTGTGATGAAAAGATATACCTTTTTATTTCCCGACAGTATTTTTCCCAGATTTGTATATTTATCTGTCTGAAAAGTTAATATACCCTCGATTTTTATTCTTCAAAGAGTTATTCCCAAAAGAGTTGAAATTCTTCATTGAACACTAGGCAGTAACATATGTCATGCGTCTGTCAAGTTTATAGTGCAGCCAACATGTTAGGCAGACCACCATCATGGTTCACTCTCAGTTATTATTGTTAGATGATAGACTGCTAGAAAGACTCTAGACGCACAGCAATAGTTACTATCAAGTATCCAATCAAAGTATCTATCACAGTCCTACAAAAGGTCAATTATGAGCTCGAATAGCTCAGTATTAACCTTTAACCTAACTTACGGGACTGGGTGACTCAGATTCAAATCTCAGAAAAGACACGAGTTCCTTCAAGATTGACGAGATATACCTTAATGACGAGTGACAACAATACACGGGATCTAGACCGTCTGCTCATTACTTTCAAGCATCATATTAGATTTCTATTCTTTAAGGAAATATTTTTTTTTAAACGAAGTCGAGGCATCTTAAGAGGGATTATACAACTTTAAGCTGTTTAATTAATAATTATTCGGTTAAAAATGCCCATTAAAATTTTTTTCAAAAAAATGGTTACTGAACAAAGAATATTCTTTTCGATAAACCCTTCTTCATCACGTTATACAGTTATGTACATATAATAGTCAATAGATTACAATTCGATAACATCAATTTAACAATGCATACTGAATATCAAACAGACAAATTGCGAGAGATAATTATAATACAAATCCATGAATTTATAGTCTCCACTGAAGGCAGTAATAGTGGCTGACTGGACTTGCTTCTTCTCCACACAGAGCACCAGTTGTTTAAGGCGAATGGCGTTGGCCTCTGCTGTCTGGAGTATGCGGCACCTGGATGTTTTTGGCAATTTGTTTGGTAGTCGATAGATGATGAAAGAGAAGGATTCTTCACTGCTGGCTGGGTTTGTGGCTGGTTTGGACCAAGTGGTCTAATATCGAACTATCGATGCTTCTCACCACACCTTTATTTTACCACACTGGAAGGTGTTCCCGGTCGAGCACAAAAAATCAAGTTCCTAGAGCAACAGCCGATATAACTCACTGTACTTCATCTTTCAGTCGAGAAATCACCATTGATCGTGTAGAAAAGAATATTCTTTGTTTAGTAACCATTCTTTTAATAATTAATCGTCTGCAATTTAGTCTTACAGTTTTTGTCTCAATAAATTTTGTTATAGAATATTTTAACTATCAGTTAATTATATGAATAAAATTGAAAATCACTCATTTTATGAGATTATTAATTCTCTAACATTTAACTAACTATTGGTTAAATGAATTTTAAGTGCAATCAATATTGAAAATAGAATAAAAACTGTACAAAATATGAATTTGTGTTTCAGTTGTTTGTTTGTTTTTCTGTCGTAATAGTCGAAAGGTCATTTCACTTACTTACAATTGGATTATTCAAACAGTTTTGTATTTTTGATTTGTTATTATTATTATGATTATTATTATAAATACAGGAATTCGAATTCACTTTCACCTCATGTTATTGTTAAATCCTGAGACATATTTATGTCGGATTCGATTCTATGCATATTTCTCCAAATTTAACCTGTTTCATTCTCTCTCTCTGTCACACACATAGTAGTTAGTAATAGTTAACTTAGCTAGGTAAATCCTATTGTTTTCTATATTACATAGGTCCATTTCATGTAACACACAGACACATATTGGTACTGGCTAACGTTTTGACCACAACTTATTACTTATAATCATAGCAATATATTAACATGGCTTCTTAGCCTGTTTTTGATATAGTTCCCTTTATTCCCTCTTATCATTTTCACTTCTTTACTTTGATGAGTGGAACATTACAGCTTCAAACTTGTGGTATCAAGTTTCAGTAACAGTGATGTTGCGCTTACACAGTAGAGTGGAATTATTGACCTGACGCCCAACTTTTCTCTCTTTGCCAAGTTTACCACTGACTAATCGAGGATGAGGAGTCCGTCATCTGGAAGTCGAATTCAGAGCACGTGTGTCGTCTGCGGGCTATCTACGATCGAGCTAACGATGCACCCTTTTTTAATATAATATTTTATATACCAGGGTTAGGTGTTACGTTAGGCCTATCGGATATATTTGGTGTTCACCCAATGACCAAAGGTTCAGTAATCAACCTCTCTTTCTATATAATCATATTACTTGTTAGTACCTATCCCCATCTCACTATATGTGTATGTGTTTGCATGCAAGTGAATTCATTGCAATGACAAATGTGTTTTCTAGATTATTTAGCTTTGAAGAGGTTAATCACTCTATATCTTGTTGAATTCCTATGTCATAGTAGCTTAATGGACCCCAGTTCGATATTTTGATCTGTGTAATTGACCTCAGAGTCACTAAATAGAATTTAGTAAATTATATTATACAGACTAACTGAGTCTGTTGTATCATTAAGCCGAGAAAGTTTGACTCTAAGTGAACAGGTTGGGTGATTATTATTATTATTATTGTTCCTTTGGGTTCCTAGTGGAACATAGGGCTTCAACTGCACGTCTCCACTTGCCACTTCTGTCTTCCCTCTGCTGTACTTTTCACCTGCATCCATCTTAGTCCATACTGCCTTAACTCCTCTTCACACGATCTCCTCCATGTCATCCTTGCACTGACGTCCTACTCGCCGTTTCCCTTTCGGCCTGGTTCCACTCGAGCAATGGCCTGACGCGCACGCGATGTCACCCAGCGGCCTCTTCAGCGAGTAAGTGTCCAGTCCATCTCCACTTTCTCCTGCATATTTGTTGGTTGGCGATTGGTTCTTGTCTTGTTTCGTTTGTTCCCATAGTTGGTGATTCTTTCCGGCCCGGCCATCTGATCTTCAGTTCAGTATAGAGCCAGTGAAGACAGTAGTCGGTTGATGAAGGTCTGCAACAGGCTGTTGGAAATACCTGTTCTTTGTGACCCGCCCGCCAAGTTTCTGATCTGTATAGAAGAGATGACTGACTTGACGTTTGTATTGAAAATCCGACTGGATTTTGTTGTTGATGCTGGCTGAGTGACGAAGATTTCTAGATTGGTTTCATACTTTTCATTATTTGTTTGATTTCATTATTTAAATCATCTGATTTAGTATTTAAGCTGCTAGTTTGATTACATGTGCATTTGACTTAATCTAACTGCATTGATTCTAGGTGATATAAATTAAAGTCTGAGTATTATTCATTATAATAGAGGTTTTTGTATTTCCCAATGAATGAAAAAACAAAACGAGATTGTTTTTACTGACATTTCGCTATTTAACACCCCATCAGCTCAAAGATTTCAGTTGTTTCAAGTCTTCTTAGGCGAGCACACTCCCTGATAACGGATGATAAAGAAAAAGAAGAAGAAATATCAAACATCACTGAAACTTTCAAGCAAAACAACTACCCAACGAACTTCATCAACAAAATCAACACAGACATTAAGTATGGCCGAAAATGCATTCCGAAAACATGGACTTCAACAGTCATCATTCCATATAGAGCGGAGACGTCAGACGATATCAGAAGAGTACTCAATCAGCTCGACATTAGAGTTTTCTTCAAAACATCGGACACACTTCAAAACAATCTTGTCTATATAAAAGACCAAATCCCGAAAGATTCTGTATCTAATTGTGTCTATAAAATAAAATGCTCGGAATGTGATGCGATCTACATCGGACAAACATCTCGAGAAGTCAAAATCAGAAGAAATGAACACCGTAGAGCATCTCTTCGACCACCAAGAAATCCAGTTGAACTAGAAAACTTCAAAAATCATCAGCCATAGGTCTACATGCTATAGAATCAGGCCACAAAATTGCTTTTGACAATATTGAAATAATCCAGATAAACTTCAGAAACCACAAAGAACGTCTAATATCAGAAGCACTTCATATCAAGTGGGATCCAAATTGCCTGAATAGGAATGATGGACTAAAACAGAATCTGACCTGGCTACAACACCCTCCCCGATGAAGTAGCAAAATCAACGCAAATGTGATGAGCAAGTTCACTATGTAAACACACACTACTTTCATAATTCTACACACTGACAAAATCCAACAATCTACACTTGATTTTGCTATCTTTACCAGTTCGCCAACTTGACAACAAAAAACGACCCAGACTGACGAACGATGATCAAGTTAGTAAACTTTATTTTGATATAGTAACAGATATACTATTACCTTTGATATTTAGTTTGAACGATCTTCATCGTTATTTTGACTTTTAATATGTCCTTTTAAGTTGAACTAAGTCTATATTTTTCTCACCCCCTAACTCTTTGTTATATATATGCTGAGATTTTGTAAATTCCGGTTTAAAAATACTTTGAGAAAGCTATTAGCATTAAATAGCGAAACGTCAGTAAAAACAATCTCGTTTTGTTTTTCATTCATTGGGAAATACAAAAAACCTCTATTATAATGAATATCATATACCCAATGCCCAAAATTTTTCAAACCGTTAAAAGTGAACTTGGTTTGGACATATATAATCTGAGTATTATTTATTAGAATGTAGGTACCAGTATGATGTAAACCAACATACCGTTTTCGTTTTATTCTACAAACATTTTTTAACTCGAAGCGAACTGTATTACATCCATCGCTGAGTTTATATGCGTAAAGATGTGGTTAGGTTTCAACACAGAGAATGTATGTCGTCCACGTATCTCCATCACAACTTGTGTGCAGAATTAAATGTCGTAAGAGCTTTACATTCCCGATGTATATATATGTACATCTGCTACTAATAGGCATATTGGTGATTATCTCGTTGCCAACCATTTTGTTTACTTGTGTATTATATTTTGGGATTCGGAATTCTCAAGTATTATTTTACGAGGACTTGATTTGTTTCAAGTTTGACCATATCGACATATATGTTAGGGAACCATTGAAAACCAACAGAGAGTAATGGATAGTTGTTTCAGCCTAGTCTGGGATTCATCGGCATTACCCACCTACCACAGGGGTTCGAAACCAGGATCTTCCGGTTACAAGACGAGCCCATAGACCATGCAGCCACTGGGACCCGACTCAGTGCCCATGTTTGCACGTTTCTCGGCTTCACTTCTGATTTTGACTCTGTATCTAAATTTTTCTTGCTAAATAAGGTCTCGATGACACAAACTGAGTCCTGGGTCACGAACTGGTTGCATTTCTACTTCTCACACAAAATACAGTATACAGTACACTGTATACAAAGTTAAATCCTCCTCTGCTGTGCTCACTGAAGCTGGTGTCCCCCAAGGTGCTGTACTCTCCCCACTTCTCTTTTCTTTCTTTCTACATGACTTACCATTTTCAAATGACATTAATTTTGTTGAATATGCTGGCGACCTGACTGTATCTTTGCCTGTCAAGCGTCAAAGTGACTGCTCCAAACTAAATAGCTTTTTATCAGAAATCAGCCTATGGTCCAAGGAAAATGGTCTTACCTTAGATCCCTCTAAATGTCAAACAGTTAATTTCACCTTTAGGCACAAACCTGACCTAAACAAACTGGTTAGCACTCACGAGGTGTGCAACATCGATGGCACTGAAATTGAAACCAAGTCAGAAATTAAATACCTAGGCGTCACTCTATCTTCTGATCTTTCTCGGTCGTCTCATATCTTGGTGATTTCTAAGAAAATATTCCGTCTTACCTTCTACATGAAGAAGTTAAGACATTCTGAAATAACCCAACCGTTACTCCTACAATTTGTTAACTCCCGTATTCTGTCTATTATTTTCTATTGTTCCCCCTTAGTTTCTCCAGGGTTACTGAAGAAAGACTATAACTTATTACGCAGGATGTTAAAGGTTGTCAGCAGGGTAAACAACGTGCCACTTAACCAGCTTGCTAATATTCTGGTTGACAGGCATATAGACTCATGTGAAAAATGAGCTAAATCCATTTTATCTAACTCATACCACCCTCTTCATTCACAACTCTCCCCTTGTATCTCATCAGGAAAAACCAGAAGCCTATATAGAAAACTATATGCTCGAACTAGCAAGTACAAAAACTCAACCATACCCTACTTAGCTCGTGTTCTGTGCGATAAAGAAAGCATTAGGCGTGATACCTACAACTTATTAAATAGTCAGTAGAACATCTGGATCTTGTCTTTCCAACTCATATCATTTATAAGTAAGACGTTTTCTTTCTGTCTTTTCCCTTTCTCTCTCTTTTTCTGTTATATGCTACCTTGTTTCTCTCTTATTTACAAACTCAATTTAAAGCATTCTTCTTCGTTATTTTACACTCTGTATATCTCGACCCTTTAGCTACCGCTTATGCCAGCAAATATGCTAGCATCTATTTTTCTAACACCTTCAAACACTCTGTTCAATTTTGGCTTTGCTACCGACGTGTCAATATGTTGTTGTCAAAACTAACTGAGATTGCCCTTAATCTATGTAGAATTTTATTTATTGTTAATGTACAAACTGGATGCAGTGCTGTAGTAAAATGCTGAGAATTCCATTCTGTATCACACACAAGTACTCTTTTGGAATAAAGCAAATTATTATTCCTAATACAACTTTGACTGACTTGAGATTTTAGCGTGATTGGCCCCTGCCAATGTCATCTGTGGTGAGTATTTCTCCTCAACCCCTGATAGGACAGACTCCACTGTTTATCGCTTCTCACAAGAACTTCAGGCAACTTTGTTATTCTCTATCCAGCCACTAGCGAGCATCAGAATGACTTTCAAAAGTTTATTTCTAGGGATTTTATTTGTTTCAACTGGAAATTATTGAGTTCGAATTCCGTGGGTGTATACTGCCACTTTTAACTTCATATTACTAGTACTAATTAAGTAAAAAAAAAGTGTATTTACAAGCTCAAAAAAGTTAACAATACACTGAAGATATTAAAACTTTATCGCTAAAATGTTAACGTATAAAACTAAATTAATTAACCAGCTTAATAGTATCACATATTTTATTTATATCAAACATAACCAACTGACATTGTTTTTAGGCTAACATTTTCATTATTTCCAATTCTAAGTGTACAATTTATCAGGCGTATTTTATAATGCTAATATATAAATCTTTGTCTTGTGGTGTGTGTGTGTGTACACTAAATGTTACAAATTACTCATTCAACAAATCATTCTCTTAGGTGTGCTACATATTCGATTAACATATATTTGGTTTGTTTATATGTATTTTTTAGAGTATTCGTCTACTCTAATTACCATCTTTATTTTTCTCTTATATATATATATCTTTGTATATTCGCATAAATCTGACCCACTTTCGTAATAGTCGAAGTCTTGTATATACAGACAACACATTTCTGTCTCTGTTTTTGTTTTGTTTTTGAATATGAAGCGACGTTTTCTCGTTTTCAACTATTGCAATGAGAAATTTATGTAAAATTACCTCTATACATCTTGTATATTTGTCAATACCTTCACTAAAATAAGTAGAAACAACAGACAATGAAAAAAATACCCACTCATGTTTATTTCTAATAGTGATCGTGTCAGATAAATACTTGATGGAAAACTAATTATAAATAGGTTTTACAATATGAACGTTGGTGGCACAGTGGTTAGGACTCCCGCCGACCATGCACATGGTTCGAGGTTCGATCCCCTGCCGATGCACACCTGATATCTATGGTCGGCCTCCAAAATTTGGGCTACCGATATCCATGCTGAAAATTCCATACTTGTACCAAAAATACAGTGTGGAATCAAGCTGTAATCAAAAATAAATAAAATAAATAATAAATACACTCTTATTTAAGCTTGTACAGAGTTGCGCGACTGATTAGTATAAGCATTCAATTTCCACCAAATAGATCCTGTAGTGGAATCTTTGTTCCACCTACTTGAGTTTCGGCGCAACTGATTGGTATCAACCACCTTCAATAAGTGTAACTCGTAGCCCCCGGTACTGGGAATCTGAGTTCCTACTTACAAACTATAATGAAGTATAATACAACCCGATGTTTCTCGTTCGTGAACACTTTTCAACCTTATGCAATGTAATGAATAATACAATGAGTGTATAACACACCTGAACTTCGTTGTTCTCCACGTGTTTAAATGTTAGATGACATTTTTTTTCTAAGTCACTTGTGGAAACATAGACTGTGTGTGACAGTGTCTATGCTAAGAGGTGTGCTCAAATTAAACTATTTAAGAAGATTTGGGGATACATATCATATATAATTACATTCATGATGAGAAACCAAGACAACTGGTGCACAAACAGCGTTAGCGAAACAACTTATAATACATAACGCCTATTATTCGCTTACATTTGAAGGTAGTGATGTTTACCTAAGGTTGTCTTCGAAGTAGATGTGTCGATCAAAATATTAAGTCATTGGATTGATTGAATATGTATGGATCCTAATTCAGCATATAAGACTATTATTTCGCTTTGTTACTTTGAATGAAAGGTTAGACAACCTTTATGTCACCTACAGTGTTATTCCGTCGAGGGAGGTACTATGGCGATGTTTGGATGTGAAGGGAATGCCGAGAAAATACAAAGCACTTGATCCAGGCACTCTACTCGAAATCATAAAGTCAGCCCGGTAAGAAACTACGGAGAGTTGTCATTTGAAGTGCTGATACCTACTGGTGTCTGTCAGGGATGTCCACTTTCCCAATTTCTGTCTAATTTCATCATAGATATACTTATGGACTTAACCCTAACTGATGACTTCAGTGACTCAGTGACTGACTTGTTACCAGTGAACAATAGTCTCGTTGACTTAGAATATGCAGATGATATAGTCATTCTAGGTGAGGATGCTGAAAAAGTGCAGAGAATTTGGAACACGTTGAGCAATAATCGTTGAATGTTTGGCATACGATTTGCTTCTACTGTCAAATGTAAGATGATCCTACATGACTGGGATTACATCGACTACTTCTAGCCTTTGAAGATACGGGGTCAAGTGGTTGGCGGAGCGTGTTGGTCCTTTCCTTTATTTGGGGATTTGCGTCAGTCGGTGTTAACGGGTTGATTGATGGCTGACAAAATCTCAGCACGGACACAGAAGGCTCGTTTATCACATGCCAGTTCACGTCGTCTCTATCGTAGACGTGATGTCTGGCCGGCTGTCGACCAAAGGAAGTGTATACTGTTCATCACTTTCCTCTGTCCTCCTCTATGGCTGTGAGTGAGATATGACCACTGAAAGTGTTAGACATGAAAAGGCTAGCTAGTTGTCTTTGATCATATGTGTCTGCATTCTATTTCCCGTGTGAAGTGGTGTAGTAAAGTGAGGAATATTGAGGTGAGGTATTGGTCGAGTGCTAGGTAGGTGAGAGGGGAAATCAATCGACGAGGCTGTGAAATTACATCGACTGAGATGGTTAGAACACTTTACGTATGCCTAGTCATCGCCTTTCTCAGCGGGCAATGTTAGTTGACATAGGATTGATCAGATTGGAAAAGAGTCAGTGGTGGTTAAACCAAAACATGGTTTCATCAGTCAATGAAATCCACAAGAGTTAGTTTAAGTCAGCCAGCCACGTAGGTAGGTGTAAAATGCTGTCTGGTTGGGGTTCTCGGTATGGTGAGAACCAATGACTACCGGAGACAGTTGGCGATATCGCTCAAAATCGTCCTCAATGGCTGTTGCAGATGCATTCACTCCTTGTGACCTATAATATCCAATAAAACTCCATTGTTCTTCCATATTACTATTCTTTTCGCCTCATGCTTCTGTTTACTTTTTCCTATTACTTTCTTCTCGCCTTGTGTGTTTAGTGAAGTGTGGCAGCTGGAACGGGTGCACATCTGTGTAAAGTTCTACGTTGAAAATTAGTCAAAGACAGTGTTAAATAGGTAACAAACTGAATCGATTTGTAGTTGAAAGACCACGTCATCAACTTTTAAAAAATGAATAATTTGCTTGCATCGAAACTTAGAAATAATCTAATTCACCTTTCTACGTTTGCCAATCTTTTCTCAGTACATTTCTTTTGAAATACAGAATACGCTTCATAACCATTGAGATGATATTGATGTCAATCAACTGAATCCAATTTCGATAATGTGTTGTATACCTTGTTGCACTTTATCGGTCGAGATTTCTGTTACAAGATTTATTAATCAGTGACTAATAATAAAATGCAAATTTATGCAGAATCATTTCGTAAAATATTGAATTTCTTTTTTTAAAATCGTTATTCGAATTCAGCACTGTAAAACCAGACTGCAGCTCATATTACTTATGAGTATCTTAAGTAGTTTAGTTGTCTTGATCAAATTTTCTATTCGACAGATATATGGGAAAATAATCCAGTCGAATTGTTATCTAAATCTGACACCATCCAAGCATGTGAGAGTGAGTCATTTGTGCAGTCTGAAACAACCAACTCCGTCTTGAAGGAGGTTTTTCACTAGCCTAATGAACATCATTTGTAATGCTGAAAATTATTGACTTCTGAACGGGATAAAATGCACCTTTGTCTTCTACTGCTAAACATGAAGATGAAAATCAAGGTATCTGTGAAGTTATGTCTATGTGTGAGAAGAGTCTGTGAGCTGAGGGAAACGATGGGGAACTACGAAAATTGAATAAAGGAACAATGAATTTTTCCTCTTAATGCTTAAATTCTGGTGTTTTTCTATTGACTAGAATGGGTCAAACCTACAAACTCACTCAGGGACATACTTTCTAGGCTAAAGGACACTATTGACCCAATAGAAAAGAGTATAATTAAGTGTAGAATAACTTACCTCACGGAAATGAATAGTGTAGGGAGATTTCGGGCAATAATAATGAAACAATACTGAAGCAAGTATTCATGAGGCCGATATAATTGAAGGATTTAATCAGCTTTGTCTGTAACTAGTGAAGACATACAAGTATGCAAATTGAAGTAACTACCGTTAGTGGATTTACCAATCCCAAACCTCTGTAAACGTTCAATAGATTTTCAATCTACAAGTTGCTGTCTCTAATTATAAATTGATATGCTGTTTAATAATTAATAATCTCTTGGTTTTATGAGGGTGACATACCTTTTTCCAATAGTTAAATCCTTACTATGTTAATTTTCTTTTTAAACCTTAAATCTTTTTCGAAAAATTTCCATTTTATTTTAGCTTTCTTTAATGAAGGAAAAATTCGATGTAAATGAAAAGAAACTTTTTGAAAGTCAACAATTACTAGACGACTATAAAGTACAAATTCTTCATTTATCTAATGAGCTGAAATCATTGAAAGCGCAAATAAAACCACAAGTATCAAATACCGTTAGTGATAATGATGTATGCAGTCAGATTAACAATGATAATACTACTAATCAAAAAGATCGTGAAATTCATTTCAATAGATGTCAAAAATTACTTTTAACAAATACTATTGAAAAAATATTAACATTATTAAAGCACAATGAAAATATTACTACACAGTCAACTGAATTAATGGATATATATGTTCATTGTTCACCAAGTAAGTAGACACTTAGGCTTGTTAACCAATGCCTTTCTCAAGGATTTTCTTCTAGGAAAACATTTATTGCCTTACCTTTTTGTTCTGTTCTTAATTTCTTTTTCCTATTTTATTATTTTATTCCATTACGCTTCCAGTGAGTGTGCGTCGGTGGCCTAGCGGTTAGGACGCTCGCCGACCATGCACATGATCCAGGGTTCGATCCCCAGCTGACGCACTGCTTTACCTCGCTAAGCCAGAAATAATCCTGTTAAGGAGGAAAGGTTGAGCATAAGGCTAGCAGCCGCATCCTGTAAAATGTACACTGCTACAGAAACTTCAAGCGACTACCTTGAAGCCCTGTGTTCTGCTGGGAATGTAGAGGAATAAAAAAAACGCTTCCTGTGAAACATAGGACTTCAAGTTTGATCTTCGATGTTTCGGTAGTAGTGGTATTTTGTTTTAGGCGGTGGGGTCGCTAGCCTCATGTCCAGCGTTCCTTCTTTATCGGTCTTATTACCGGCTTATCGAGGTGAAGTAGTGAGTCTGTGGCCGGTAATCGAATCCTGAACCACCTGTGGCGTGGCTGGTGAGCATTCTACCACTAAGCCATCGACGCACCTATTTCTAACATATTAATATTGAAGTTCATGGCTGTCAATTTTCCAGCTCCTAACTTACAAGAATGACAGTGATTCAGTGGTAGAATGGTCATCAAGCATGTGAGAGATCCGGGCTCGATTCCCAGCGAACAAACTCTTAAACCTCGCTTAGTCAATAATAAGCTGGACACGAGGCTACTAGCTCTACCCTGGACAAACAACACCATGGCTAATGAGACTCTTAAGTGTGAAGCTCTCTTAGTTTCACTTAGAACTCAAATGAATGAAAATTTGAAAAGTAATGTTTTACAAATTTGAAATCTTAGTTCATCCTCATCGTTCTGGGTAGCTATAAAGTAACATAATCTGAGAACATAATAAATAAAAGTTTTGTGCAGAATAAATTAATTTCAAAAAAAAATCAAAACGTTACCTATAATCAACATGAATTTACCTGGATTCAGAGTTGAAATGCACGTGTTGTGCATGAACTGGTAATATTAAATAGCTGAAGAAATGAAGCGGGCATTAAAGCTGTAATTCATCGGTCGAGGAGTCTAGTGTCTAAACATAAGAGCCACAATTTCACTGTTATCTGAATGATATTGATACTTGTTTTATTGATCTTTGTGCCAGTTAGTTATTATTTTCTATCATTCCTTTGCATTCCTGTTGTAACACAGAGCTTCCAGTTTGAACTTTGAAGTTTCAGTAGTTGGAGTGTTGTTTTTTACTGGGTAGGAGTGATAGCCTAACGCCCAACCTTCCCTGTTTAATTTTAAGAGTGTGTCGGCTGGTAGTTGAACCCAGATCACGTGTTCGGTTGATTACATAATAACAATAATAATAATAATGAATTCATATAGGCATGCATGTACTCGAAAGGCAAATAATTAAGTATTTTAAGGTGATACTCATAAATATAATTCCTAATTGCAATGTCTGAATAGGTTTATGCTTACTCATATTTACATATTTTCTTTGTTGACATGTCGGCCCCTAGTAGACACGCTTTTCCAATGGCATAATGTTAACTTAATAGTTTTTGGTTGATAGCGGGTAACAACAGAAATTAAGAAATTCCACTGCCAGCCAACAACTGGCAATACATGCAATACATTATGACCTTTTCCAATAAACTAGACCACTGGAAGTTTTAATCAGTTAATAGCCAATAACGTTTTTGATTATTGAATGATCATCGATCGTACTTGAGATGAAAAAAACAGTAATTCAAACACACAAGTGTGCTTATCTCTAAAACAGACGCGACTACAATCATGATTTTTTGTGTCATACTGTGATATACGTTTTAGTTATAGAGGTATTCAGCGAATAAAGCTTTCTTTACGACGAAGTTATCGTCTAAGGCCGTACATCCGTGTATTTATTTATACTAAGCGGGTGAGAAACTTCCAGGACTATTTTCGGTGAAAGATCAAATAAATGAAATTGCAAATAGGCATTCAAATGTAGTAATAGAAAGATTGGATAAAAACATGGCAGGATCATAATTACCTGGAAAATTGACTTTTTGTTCACTTGCAGATTAAAAACGTAACGCCAACAAAATAGACAGGAAGTTTGAATTAAAAAAAAACATAGTAGTGCAAATAGGGATTAAAAGACAATTTGGATAAGAAAGGTAATAGAATAATCACTGTTTAGAGAATCGGCTTTTCATGTTGGCCATTTTATAGACTTACATAGGTTGGATGTATTTCCTTTGGATAAATGCCGTGGCCTTGAACTTTTAAATCGCTAGTGCCTCAGCTAAGCCTAGATGCCTTGATCTTACTTCCTTTGAGAGGTTAAGTTGGATTTTGTATGTGACTTAGAAGGATTCACCTGAATTCCCCATATGTTCTATTACTGAACTATGCACACCTGCGTTCTTCTTTTAATTCATTTTCCCGGCAATTATGATCCTCTATAGTTTGGTTTGTAAGGGTTAGTTTTGTATTTATGAGTTGATCACGGATATCAGCTAGAGAACCATTGAAAACCAGGGAGTACTGGACACCTGTATCATCCTAGTTTGTTTATCATCAGCAGTACGCGTACCCACCACCAGGGTTCGAACCCATGACCTTCCGGTTACAAGGCCAGCAAGCTCGTATGCCATTCAGCCACTGGGACCCGTAAACGCGTAGCTGAACACTTCCCGGTTTGTTTAATAAATGGTGAGCACAGAACAATAAAGTCTTCAAGTTGTGATCACATTCTAGAGTCAGCTTATTCAGCCCCGTGTGATTTATCCTCCAAAGTTATTTACAGGACCAAAGCCAACCACTCCAAAAGATTACTTTTTCTCCACTTAAGCATAGCCGAAGCTTTAGCTAAACATGAATTTTTTTTCCTTCACGTTCCCAGTGGAACATAGGGCTTCAAGCTAGTGGCTTGAAGTTTCTGTGGCGTTGGAGTTTATTTTTACAGAATGTGGTTGCTAGCCTCACTCCCAACCTTCCTTCTTTACCAGC
>CALYDD020000308.1:0-22673 GCA_944472135.2 Trichobilharzia regenti | reverse complement strand
CCATGCTCGATGATGTTCTCTAACACGTTTTGATCCTCCTTTTAAGGAGATCTGCTGCTTGGTCTCCCCTGAATTCCGGATTCAAATATAGTGTTTTCTTTGGCACTGAAGTGTACTCTTCTCATTTTGGCTTTGTTTTCATGTTCTCCATGAAACGCGGTTAGCATCCATCATGAACCAAGATGCTTTTGAGAAATAGGAGCTCTTCTTCTTAAGAGTCATCGCTACAAATCCTTCTGATATGGTGCGCTGGCGAGATGATGAGAGCTCTTTTACAGCTGATAGGTAACCAACTGTAGAAGTTTGTCAGTTGTCCATTCCATGTTTTTTTCTCTCTGGATAGATCGTTTCAGAGTTCCGTCATCTCTTCTTGTCAATTAAACATCCAGAAGTGGAATCTTTGACTCATTTTCAACTTCCATTGTGAATTTAATTAAAGGATGGCAGTTATTAAACTCCTGGGAGATACAATTTAAATCAGAACCATCCTGACAGACTATAAAAGTGTCATCTACGTATCTTTTGTACAGCACCAATTCGTCCATTGTTGATTTCGAGATGCCGTTTTTCAAGCTGGCATGAAGCAGTTGACTAAAACCGAAAATAATTCTCACCTTTAAAATTATTTCTCCAGTTATCAAATATTAATTTTTCATACGCTGTAACTGTTTTCTTATCTTATGCAATCTTGTCTTTAAACCCCTTGTAATCCATATTAGTGCCCGCTGCCGTATGTGTAAACTAACATCTTCATACCAAACGTGTGCTAACAGATTAAATCATAATGTATGTTCATACTTTGTTAATACTATGTGTACAATTTAGGCAGACTGTATGTAGTTGAAGAAAAGCCTCGGAACAAAAATACAAGCATTTTATGCTGGGAATTTCGTTCGCCTCGCGATGACAGAGAATAATTAATGTCCATCTTATTCTTAGATTCCATATCATTTTGTATATTTTTAGTGGCCTGCCATTCTTTTACTTATTTTTCACGTAAAACGACCAGGTTATTTTTATAACCTCCGTCTTCTAATTACGCTATCCAAGTATATTGAAAACAAGAAGTTGTTTTTAGATTTTTGACAAGAAGACTCCTCGCCCACCGCATGTACCGTCAAAGCGTTAAATAAGATATATTGATCTTGCAGTCTGGAAAAGTATCTGAAAAGTGAAAGGTGAATTTTGTAAATCATGTCTTTCCAATCATAAACTGCCAAAAACACTTAACTAGTCTTTTCAATCCTCTGAATTACAACAACGCATTTGAAACCTTATTCGTACTACATAATCTCACACTGACAGTTCTAATGTGTTCAATTCGTTTGAAATGTATTTTTCAACAAGGCTGTCCATTCTCTGTATTAATATGCATCCCACTGGGCCGTGTACTTGTCTTATGCAAATTAATTTCTACTTGTTTCAATTTAACAAATGTTGACCACCAGGAAAATCACTCTTGTATTCAGTTATACATTATCAGTGTCAGAATATGTAGACCAGTCATTAAAGGAAGCAATTTAAAACTTTAACTACATTCTTCTAGTCCTTTCTTAAAGAAATTAGCCCCTGCAATACAATTCAAACAGTTCCGAAGGAACCTGTCTATATCACTTTGCCGTTAAAAAGAGATGATGTACAAGAAGTAGTGAAACGAAGACTCGACAAAGCCATCATGAGAACATATTATGCTGCAAAACGTAACACCACCAGTCGAGTGCTTCAACAATCTGGGAAAGACCAGTCGCCAATCCTCGACACTTCAAACTACGCATATCAGTTTTAGTGTGTTTGCGGGAGCAAATACATAGGTTGTACGGAAAGGCGATTGTCTTCTCACAGCATGATTGAACATTTGCCAGAATGGTTGAAAACAGCTGAGTGCAAAGTGCCGAAATCCTCAATAACAAAACATCTTGTGGATTGCGGACATGATATCGACGCGATCAAGTCATTCACCATTGTCAGCAAACAAAGAAACAAGAAGATGCTTGCAATTGCAGAGGCTTGTGCGATTCGAATGTATAAACCGACTCTCTGTATACAAAAGGAGATGGTCGTGACTCTGAATCTACCATGGTAATACGTTTTACTTATTATTCTACCTCTTATTATTATTACCATTATTATTATTATTGATTCATTTAAAACTATCCTTTATCAGTAGGATTATCTTAACCCACTTCAACACTATTATTATTATTGTTATTATAACCATTACTATTGATATTACTCTGTTTGCAATTCTTGTTATAATTCTCTAATGTCTAATTGTGTATCTAAGTGATGCAATTGAAGCGTAGTGCAATTTGCCTTAATTTTGATCTCTCATATTCTCTCTCCCTTTATCTGTTTGAACATGACCTGGGAAACATTCGCCCTGTCTTCCTGCATGACTAATTCAGCGAAGTTTGTTTACTGATCAGCCTTATATCTCCAAATGTAATTTCAAAAGTATATTTATCCGTGTAAGTAGAGCATTCAGCTGACGGGTTCTACCCAAAAATTGATGAATTCATTAAATGCTGCTTTATTAACCTTTATTGCTTGTTTTAAATTCGTATCGGGAAAGAAATGTTTTCAGTAAAGTTACAACTGTAAAGCTTAAACAGAAATGCTGGAACTAAGAGAATTCATGGTTGAGATAGAGACACACAGATGTTTGTAAGTTATGCGTTTCTTCACGCTAGTTGATACTATTTTCTGCCACATTATACTTTACATCTAGTATCACATGGAGATTCGGATAAATTCTATCACCTAGCCTCCTCTTAGAAGGGTATTATTTCAACATAGCAGTTTTATTATAGTGTGATAAAATATAGTGATTTTCCGACACTGAGGAATCTTTTTGTCACGGCTTCTTCTGTTCATTTGTTTATTAACCTTTATTGCTTGTTTTAAATTCGTATCGGGAAACAAATGTTTTCAACCCTTTCTTTGGTGCAGACTGAATTCAATCAGTCAGGTTTGAATTGTGGCCACCATTCTAGGTAGCTTGCCTTCACGGTTCACATTCTTTTCTTAAAGACTGTTAGTTCATGAAGGCAGGTAGGTTTTGAAAATCGTCCAAATTTAGTTTCTATGTTGTTGAAACACATCATCATCATCATCACCATAGGCAAACGTCTGTGTGCAAAAAGATAGTGCGATAAATCTCTCTCTCACCTGGTAACGGTTTGTGATAACTTCGTCTTTTATGAAAGTGATTTGGACAAGAAAGAAATGATATTTTGATTCACCGAAGTACATCCAACTATCAAATTCTTGTATCAAATATTGTAAGCGCTATATTGCTTGAAATTAAGTCACGCGTAGATAAAGGCTATCCCGGTCCAGAACAAACAAGAAGCCGGTCACTGTTTCTACGGTACTATTAATAAACAAATCAATAATTATATATACAACAAACCTTAACGGTTTCAAGAGTACAAAGCACAACGCTTAACAGAAAGCAAGGTACCGCTATCAGAGCGGAATAACGTTAAAGCCAAAATTGCGAACTAGCCGGAACCAGACACGACCGTTCAGGTAAGCAGTCAGTAGAAGAATGAACCCAAGTAAGGCATGGCATAAAACAGAGAGCGTTTAAGAGAGATAGACCGAGCATAGGCACAAAGATAGGATTTAATTGGCTACTTTACCACGTAGGAAAATACAGATGAAAATCAATAAATAAGATAAACTCGACAGAATAGTACAAAGTTAGACATGGGTCAACAAAAATAACAGTTCACAAAATACTCTGATTGGGCCATGAGTTCAACTGTCTGACTAAACGGATCGAGGTAAAAACACATACACACAGTTCATTAAACAAGCAGGGATAGACACGTTAGGCATGGATAATTGGGTTGCAACAACGCTAGGCTGATCCGTGACAGGTTGACTTGATTCAAGGATGGGAATAGAATTGATCTTACAACGGCCCCCAAAATCCGACTAGGATTTTATGAATCATGTTATACAGAATAACCCTCGTGCCCGGCTCTCTTACAAATGACTTCCCTCTAGTAGGCATATCTTACGTATATCGCGCTTCACCTCGCCGTTTCTCGTTCTTATTGTAACCGTTCTGACAAGTCCGTCCGCGGATTGCTCGCATCCCGCAATAACTCCTCGCGGCCAACGCCTAGCCAACCATCTTGCCACCACAGAAATCGTAATGCTCGTCGATCGTCTACTGGCATCTTCACTTGTATAAACATATCAGCTATGTCCGCGACTACAGCAATAGGCTTTTCTCGAAAGCGCAACAGAACACCAACGAGCTGGGCAATCGTATCAGGTCCTTGATATAGCTTATCGTTCAAAGAATTAACCATAAAGGTTGCGGCGCAATCTATAACTATTCTCAGTTTATCTGGCTTTTTCGGCTTCATAACGGGATGATGTGGAAGATACCACCTCGAACGATAGTTTGCTGCTAGCCGCTTTGGGGGTACCGGAAGGGCATAACCATTTTTAGACATCGTATTTATCCCAGCCACATATCGTGCTAAAAGGTTCTTGTCACACGATAACCTCTGTTTCAGATTGAGTAACGGCTTTATGGCGACTACATAATTATTGTCCGTTACCTTTGTTGGATCTTTCCATGGTAAGGGAATGATGTAATGCGCTTTTTCTAAGACGGTGCTTTGAGTAACAAACTCGATTACCTTACGATCTTCAATAGAAAATGAGTTTTTGTTTTCTTCAGTATCCTTAAGCTCAGCTTGATGTAGACTTCTGATGTCGTCTTTGATACTGTCTTCGCTGATTCGAGCGTAATTGACAGTGCCTCTTTTCGTATTTCCATGAGTTTTCCGTTCGTCGTCCTCGGCTAACTTCACATGCAGCTCGGCCATTTCGACATCATGTCTAGCCTTTAGCAACCTTTTCTCTCTAACTCTAACTCCTCTCGAAGCTGTTTCTCTTTTAGCTGCGCCCTTAGTAGCAACGACTTAGCACTAGTTACTCGCGATAATGATAATTTCGAACTACTGACATGAGAGCCGGGGCACGAAAGATTATCAACATGATCATTTATACGAACGGGGACTTGCCGACTCTCCGACTGCTGCTCCGAAATTTGATTCCCTGATCTGGTTTGCATTGTTCTAAAGACAATGTATTTTCAACAACGTTGCGTGCTGCCAATTCACCACAGGTTCTTCTCGATGAACGCTCAGTACTGACCATTTCAGTACGGGATTTTCTATTTGACGTTAAATACTGACCAGTTCAGTACGGTCTCGATCCCTTTAGCGTTATGTACTACGTTAAGTACTGACCAGTTCAGTACGATTTTCTCTCTTTCGTTAAGTACTGAAAGCGCAATATCGCTTGAAATTAAGTCACGCGTAGATAAAGGCTATCCCGGTCCAGAACAAACAAGAAGCCGGTCACTGTTTCTACGGTACTATTAATAAACAAATCAATAATTATATATACAACAAACCTTAACGGTTTCAAGAGTACAAAGCACAACGCTTAACAGAAAGCAAGGTACCGCTATCAGAGCGGAATAACGTTAAAGCCAAAATTGCGAACTAGCCGGAACCAGACACGACCGTTCAGGTAAGCAGTCAGTAGAAGAATGAACCCAAGTAAGGCATGGCATAAAACAGAGAGCGTTTAAGAGAGATAGACCGAGCATAGGCACAAAGATAGGATTTAATTGGCTACTTTACCAGGTAGGAAAATACAGATGAAAATCAATAAATAAGATAAACTCGACAGAATAGTACAAAGTTAGACATGGGTCAACAAAAATAACAGTTCACAAAATACTCTGATTGGGCCATGAGTTCAACTGTCTGACTAAACGGATCGAGGTAAAAACACATACACACAGTTCATTAAACAAGCAGGGATAGACACGTTAGGCATGGATAATTGGGTTGCAACAACGCTAGGCTGATCCGTGACAGGTTGACTTGATTCAAGGATGGGAATAGAATTGATCTTACACCGGCCCCCAAAATCCGACTAGGATTTTATGAATCATGTTATACAGAATAACCCTCGTGCCCGGCTCTCTTACAAATGACTTCCCTCTAGTAGGCATATCTTACGTATATCGCGCTTCACCTCGCCGTTTCTCGTTCTTATTGTAACCGTTCTGACAAGTCCGTCCGCGGATTGCTCGCATCCCGCAATAACTCCTCGCGGCCAACGCCTAGCCAACCATCTTGCCACCACAGAAATCGTAATGCTCGTCGATCGTCTACTGGCATCTTCACTTGTATAAACATATCAGCTATGTCCGCGACTACAGCAATAGGCTTTTCTCGAAAGCGCAACAGAACACCAACGAGCTGGGCAATCGTATCAGGTCCTTGATATAGCTTATCGTTCAAAGAATTAACCATAAAGGTTGCGGCGCAATCTATAACTATTCTCAGTTTATCTGGCTTTTTCGGCTTCATAACGGGATGATGTGGAAGATACCACCTCGAACGATAGTTTGCTGCTAGCCGCTTTGGGGGTACCGGAAGGGCATAACCATTTTTAGACATCGTATTTATCCCAGCCACATATCGTGCTAAAAGGTTCTTGTCACACGATAACCTCTGTTTCAGATTGAGTAACGGCTTTATGGCGACTACATAATTATTGTCCGTTACCTTTGTTGGATCTTTCCATGGTAAGGGAATGATGTAATGCGCTTTTTCTAAGACGGTGCTTTGAGTAACAAACTCGATTACCTTACGATCTTCAATAGAAAATGAGTTTTTGTTTTCTTCAGTATCCTTAAGCTCAGCTTGATGTAGACTTCTGATGTCGTCTTTGATACTGTCTTCGCTGATTCGAGCGTAATTGACAGTGCCTCTTTTCGTATTTCCATGAGTTTTCCGTTCGTCGTCCTCGGCTAACTTCACATGCAGCTCGGCCATTTCGACATCATGTCTAGCCTTTAGCAACCTTTTCTCTCTAACTCTAACTCCTCTCGAAGCTGTTTCTCTTTTAGCTGCGCCCTTAGTAGCAACGACTTAGCACTAGTTACTCGCGATAATGATAATTTCGAACTACTGACATGAGAGCCGGGGCACGAAAGATTATCAACATGATCATTTATACGAACGGGGACTTGCCGACTCTCCGACTGCTGCTCCGAAATTTGATTCCCTGATCTGGTTTGCATTGTTCTAAAGACAATGTATTTTCAACAACGTTGCGTGCTGCCAATTCACCACAGGTTCTTCTCGATGAACGCTCAGTACTGACCATTTCAGTACGGGATTTTCTATTTGACGTTAAATACTGACCAGTTCAGTACGGTCTCGATCCCTTTAGCGTTATGTACTACGTTAAGTACTGACCAGTTCAGTACGATTTTCTCTCTTTCGTTAAGTACTGAAAGCGCAATATCGCTTGAAATTAAGTCACGCGTAGATAAAGGCTATCCCGGTCCAGAACAAACAAGAAGCCGGTCACTGTTTCTACGGTACTATTAATAAACAAATCAATAATTATATATACAACAAACCTTAACGGTTTCAAGAGTACAAAGCACAACGCTTAACAGAAAGCAAGGTACCGCTATCAGAGCGGAATAACGTTAAAGCCAAAATTGCGAACTAGCCGGAACCAGACACGACCGTTCAGGTAAGCAGTCAGTAGAAGAATGAACCCAAGTAAGGCATGGCATAAAACAGAGAGCGTTTAAGAGAGATAGACCGAGCATAGGCACAAAGATAGGATTTAATTGGCTACTTTACCACGTAGGAAAATACAGATGAAAATCAATAAATAAGATAAACTCGACAGAATAGTACAAAGTTAGACATGGGTCAACAAAAATAACAGTTCACAAAATACTCTGATTGGGCCATGAGTTCAACTGTCTGACTAAACGGATCGAGGTAAAAACACATACACACAGTTCATTAAACAAGCAGGGATAGACACGTTAGGCATGGATAATTGGGTTGCAACAACGCTAGGCTGATCCGTGACAGGTTGACTTGATTCAAGGATGGGAATAGAATTGATCTTACACCGGCCCCCAAAATCCGACTAGGATTTTATGAATCATGTTATACAGAATAACCCTCGTGCCCGGCTCTCTTACAAATGACTTCCCTCTAGTAGGCATATCTTACGTATATCGCGCTTCACCTCGCCGTTTCTCGTTCTTATTGTAACCGTTCTGACAAGTCCGTCCGCGGATTGCTCGCATCCCGCAATAACTCCTCGCGGCCAACGCCTAGCCAACCATCTTGCCACCACAGAAATCGTAATGCTCGTCGATCGTCTACTGGCATCTTCACTTGTATAAACATATCAGCTATGTCCGCGACTACAGCAATAGGCTTTTCTCGAAAGCGCAACAGAACACCAACGAGCTGGGCAATCGTATCAGGTCCTTGATATAGCTTATCGTTCAAAGAATTAACCATAAAGGTTGCGGCGCAATCTATAACTATTCTCAGTTTATCTGGCTTTTTCGGCTTCATAACGGGATGATGTGGAAGATACCACCTCGAACGATAGTTTGCTGCTAGCCGCTTTGGGGGTACCGGAAGGGCATAACCATTTTTAGACATCGTATTTATCCCAGCCACATATCGTGCTAAAAGGTTCTTGTCACACGATAACCTCTGTTTCAGATTGAGTAACGGCTTTATGGCGACTACATAATTATTGTCCGTTACCTTTGTTGGATCTTTCCATGGCAAGGGAATGATGTAATGCGCTTTTTCTAAGACGGTGCTTTGAGTAACAAACTCGATTACCTTACGATCTTCAATAGAAAATGAGTTTTTGTTTTCTTCAGTATCCTTAAGCTCAGCTTGATGTAGACTTCTGATGTCGTCTTTGATACTGTCTTCGCTGATTCGAGCGTAATTGACAGTGCCTCTTTTCGTATTTCCATGAGTTTTCCGTTCGTCGTCCTCGGCTAACTTCACATGCAGCTCGGCCATTTCGACATCATGTCTAGCCTTTAGCAACCTTTTCTCTCTAACTCTAACTCCTCTCGAAGCTGTTTCTCTTTTAGCTGCGCCCTTAGTAGCAACGACTTAGCACTAGTTAC
Source organism: Trichobilharzia regenti (assembly GCA_944472135.2). Lineage (NCBI taxonomy): Eukaryota > Metazoa > Platyhelminthes > Trematoda > Strigeidida > Schistosomatidae > Trichobilharzia > Trichobilharzia regenti. The sequence goes on along the minus strand of CALYDD020000308.1, from coordinate 13,651 downwards.
TCGCGATAATGATAATTTCGAACTACTGACATGAGAGCCGGGGCACGAAAGATTATCAACATGATCATTTATACGAACGGGGACTTGCCGACTCTCCGACTGCTGCTCCGAAATTTGATTCCCTGATCTGGTTTGCATTGTTCTAAAGACAATGTATTTTCAACAACGTTGCGTGCTGCCAATTCACCACAGGTTCTTCTCGATGAACGCTCAGTACTGACCATTTCAGTACGGGATTTTCTATTTGACGTTAAATACTGACCAGTTCAGTACGGTCTCGATCCCTTTAGCGTTATGTACTACGTTAAGTACTGACCAGTTCAGTACGATTTTCTCTCTTTCGTTAAGTACTGAAAGCGCAATATCGCTTGAAATTAAGTCACGCGTAGATAAAGGCTATCCCGGTCCAGAACAAACAAGAAGCCGGTCACTGTTTCTACGGTACTATTAATAAACAAATCAATAATTATATATACAACAAACCTTAACGGTTTCAAGAGTACAAAGCACAACGCTTAACAGAAAGCAAGGTACCGCTATCAGAGCGGAATAACGTTAAAGCCAAAATTGCGAACTAGCCGGAACCAGACACGACCGTTCAGGTAAGCAGTCAGTAGAAGAATGAACCCAAGTAAGGCATGGCATAAAACAGAGAGCGTTTAAGAGAGATAGACCGAGCATAGGCACAAAGATAGGATTTAATTGGCTACTTTACCACGTAGGAAAATACAGATGAAAATCAATAAATAAGATAAACTCGACAGAATAGTACAAAGTTAGACATGGGTCAACAAAAATAACAGTTCACAAAATACTCTGATTGGGCCATGAGTTCAACTGTCTGACTAAACGGATCGAGGTAAAAACACATACACACAGTTCATTAAACAAGCAGGGATAGACACGTTAGGCATGGATAATTGGGTTGCAACAACGCTAGGCTGATCCGTGACAGGTTGACTTGATTCAAGGATGGGAATAGAATTGATCTTACACCGGCCCCCAAAATCCGACTAGGATTTTATGAATCATGTTATACAGAATAACCCTCGTGCCCGGCTCTCTTACAAATGACTTCCCTCTAGTAGGCATATCTTACGTATATCGCGCTTCACCTCGCCGTTTCTCGTTCTTATTGTAACCGTTCTGACAAGTCCGTCCGCGGATTGCTCGCATCCCGCAATAACTCCTCGCGGCCAACGCCTAGCCAACCATCTTGCCACCACAGAAATCGTAATGCTCGTCGATCGTCTACTGGCATCTTCACTTGTATAAACATATCAGCTATGTCCGCGACTACAGCAATAGGCTTTTCTCGAAAGCGCAACAGAACACCAACGAGCTGGGCAATCGTATCAGGTCCTTGATATAGCTTATCGTTCAAAGAATTAACCATAAAGGTTGCGGCGCAATCTATAACTATTCTCAGTTTATCTGGCTTTTTCGGCTTCATAACGGGATGATGTGGAAGATACCACCTCGAACGATAGTTTGCTGCTAGCCGCTTTGGGGGTACCGGAAGGGCATAACCATTTTTAGACATCGTATTTATCCCAGCCACATATCGTGCTAAAAGGTTCTTGTCACACGATAACCTCTGTTTCAGATTGAGTAACGGCTTTATGGCGACTACATAATTATTGTCCGTTACCTTTGTTGGATCTTTCCATGGCAAGGGAATGATGTAATGCGCTTTTTCTAAGACGGTGCTTTGAGTAACAAACTCGATTACCTTACGATCTTCAATAGAAAATGAGTTTTTGTTTTCTTCAGTATCCTTAAGCTCAGCTTGATGTAGACTTCTGATGTCGTCTTTGATACTGTCTTCGCTGATTCGAGCGTAATTGACAGTGCCTCTTTTCGTATTTCCATGAGTTTTCCGTTCGTCGTCCTCGGCTAACTTCACATGCAGCTCGGCCATTTCGACATCATGTCTAGCCTTTAGCAACCTTTTCTCTCTAACTCTAACTCCTCTCGAAGCTGTTTCTCTTTTAGCTGCGCCCTTAGTAGCAACGACTTAGCACTAGTTACTCGCGATAATGATAATTTCGAACTACTGACATGAGAGCCGGGGCACGAAAGATTATCAACATGATCATTTATACGAACGGGGACTTGCCGACTCTCCGACTGCTGCTCCGAAATTTGATTCCCTGATCTGGTTTGCATTGTTCTAAAGACAATGTATTTTCAACAACGTTGCGTGCTGCCAATTCACCACAGGTTCTTCTCGATGAACGCTCAGTACTGACCATTTCAGTACGGGATTTTCTATTTGACGTTAAATACTGACCAGTTCAGTACGGTCTCGATCCCTTTAGCGTTATGTACTACGTTAAGTACTGACCAGTTCAGTACGATTTTCTCTCTTTCGTTAAGTACTGAAAGCGCAATATCGCTTGAAATTAAGTCACGCGTAGATAAAGGCTATCCCGGTCCAGAACAAACAAGAAGCCGGTCACTGTTTCTACGGTACTATTAATAAACAAATCAATAATTATATATACAACAAACCTTAACGGTTTCAAGAGTACAAAGCACAACGCTTAACAGAAAGCAAGGTACCGCTATCAGAGCGGAATAACGTTAAAGCCAAAATTGCGAACTAGCCGGAACCAGACACGACCGTTCAGGTAAGCAGTCAGTAGAAGAATGAACCCAAGTAAGGCATGGCATAAAACAGAGAGCGTTTAAGAGAGATAGACCGAGCATAGGCACAAAGATAGGATTTAATTGGCTACTTTACCACGTAGGAAAATACAGATGAAAATCAATAAATAAGATAAACTCGACAGAATAGTACAAAGTTAGACATGGGTCAACAAAAATAACAGTTCACAAAATACTCTGATTGGGCCATGAGTTCAACTGTCTGACTAAACGGATCGAGGTAAAAACACATACACACAGTTCATTAAACAAGCAGGGATAGACACGTTAGGCATGGATAATTGGGTTGCAACAACGCTAGGCTGATCCGTGACAGGTTGACTTGATTCAAGGATGGGAATAGAATTGATCTTACACCGGCCCCCAAAATCCGACTAGGATTTTATGAATCATGTTATACAGAATAACCCTCGTGCCCGGCTCTCTTACAAATGACTTCCCTCTAGTAGGCATATCTTACGTATATCGCGCTTCACCTCGCCGTTTCTCGTTCTTATTGTAACCGTTCTGACAAGTCCGTCCGCGGATTGCTCGCATCCCGCAATAACTCCTCGCGGCCAACGCCTAGCCAACCATCTTGCCACCACAGAAATCGTAATGCTCGTCGATCGTCTACTGGCATCTTCACTTGTATAAACATATCAGCTATGTCCGCGACTACAGCAATAGGCTTTTCTCGAAAGCGCAACAGAACACCAACGAGCTGGGCAATCGTATCAGGTCCTTGATATAGCTTATCGTTCAAAGAATTAACCATAAAGGTTGCGGCGCAATCTATAACTATTCTCAGTTTATCTGGCTTTTTCGGCTTCATAACGGGATGATGTGGAAGATACCACCTCGAACGATAGTTTGCTGCTAGCCGCTTTGGGGGTACCGGAAGGGCATAACCATTTTTAGACATCGTATTTATCCCAGCCACATATCGTGCTAAAAGGTTCTTGTCACACGATAACCTCTGTTTCAGATTGAGTAACGGCTTTATGGCGACTACATAATTATTGTCCGTTACCTTTGTTGGATCTTTCCATGGCAAGGGAATGATGTAATGCGCTTTTTCTAAGACGGTGCTTTGAGTAACAAACTCGATTACCTTACGATCTTCAATAGAAAATGAGTTTTTGTTTTCTTCAGTATCCTTAAGCTCAGCTTGATGTAGACTTCTGATGTCGTCTTTGATACTGTCTTCGCTGATTCGAGCGTAATTGACAGTGCCTCTTTTCGTATTTCCATGAGTTTTCCGTTCGTCGTCCTCGGCTAACTTCACATGCAGCTCGGCCATTTCGACATCATGTCTAGCCTTTAGCAACCTTTTCTCTCTAACTCTAACTCCTCTCGAAGCTGTTTCTCTTTTAGCTGCGCCCTTAGTAGCAACGACTTAGCACTAGTTACTCGCGATAATGATAATTTCGAACTACTGACATGAGAGCCGGGGCACGAAAGATTATCAACATGATCATTTATACGAACGGGGACTTGCCGACTCTCCGACTGCTGCTCCGAAATTTGATTCCCTGATCTGGTTTGCATTGTTCTAAAGACAATGTATTTTCAACAACGTTGCGTGCTGCCAATTCACCACAGGTTCTTCTCGATGAACGCTCAGTACTGACCATTTCAGTACGGGATTTTCTATTTGACGTTAAATACTGACCAGTTCAGTACGGTCTCGATCCCTTTAGCGTTATGTACTACGTTAAGTACTGACCAGTTCAGTACGATTTTCTCTCTTTCGTTAAGTACTGAAAGCGCAATATCGCTTGAAATTAAGTCACGCGTAGATAAAGGCTATCCCGGTCCAGAACAAACAAGAAGCCGGTCACTGTTTCTACGGTACTATTAATAAACAAATCAATAATTATATATACAACAAACCTTAACGGTTTCAAGAGTACAAAGCACAACGCTTAACAGAAAGCAAGGTACCGCTATCAGAGCGGAATAACGTTAAAGCCAAAATTGCGAACTAGCCGGAACCAGACACGACCGTTCAGGTAAGCAGTCAGTAGAAGAATGAACCCAAGTAAGGCATGGCATAAAACAGAGAGCGTTTAAGAGAGATAGACCGAGCATAGGCACAAAGATAGGATTTAATTGGCTACTTTACCACGTAGGAAAATACAGATGAAAATCAATAAATAAGATAAACTCGACAGAATAGTACAAAGTTAGACATGGGTCAACAAAAATAACAGTTCACAAAATACTCTGATTGGGCCATGAGTTCAACTGTCTGACTAAACGGATCGAGGTAAAAACACATACACACAGTTCATTAAACAAGCAGGGATAGACACGTTAGGCATGGATAATTGGGTTGCAACAACGCTAGGCTGATCCGTGACAGGTTGACTTGATTCAAGGATGGGAATAGAATTGATCTTACACACGTGTTTAAGAGGAATCCCAAAGTACAAGTGCCTTCTCAGACATCCTACTCACAAAATGATCAGACTGTAGCATAAGAAGAAATTTTTAAAAGAAAACCATTTGGACCGGTCAATATACACATTTTCACAGCTTTGTTCCTGTCCAGTATAAAAAGAAATTTAGTGAAGAGATATTTATTTACAAGATGCAACTGGGGTCGAACCTAAGGTTGTATATGACACTTTAACTGGAAACAGCTACCACGGAAATTCATTCCTAAATATTTTCTGTATCTGTTAGCAGGTAGCCTCTATATATATACGAGTACAGTTCAAATGTGATATACCAAGTGAAATCATAACCCGCAAGTTAAGAAGATGGATTCAAAGAACATATCATGCAGGTAAGCTAAAAAATCACATTTTCCACAAAACCGGTTGTCTGATTCCTGAAACCTAAACTAGCCACCTCGAATTGTACCTATCCGTTTAACTGCTCCTGTAGAGCCAGTTATATTGAATGTTGCACAATAGGAACTTAAGTTTTTGTGCTCTGCAACACCTACCAATGCGGCTGAATAAAGAAGTACTGAAAACCATCAACAATTTGACATTAGATCACCTATTACAAACCAGTCGTAAAGCTAGCAGTGAAGAATCTTTCTTTATCATCTATGGCATACCAAGTAAACTACCGGAAGCCTCCAGATACGGAATACTCTAAACACTAGAGACTACTGCGATCATCCCTAAACAGCCAGTTCTCTGTGTACGAAAGAAACAGGTCCAGCCAATACTGCCTGCCCTGGCCTACTGTGGAATCTAGAAATTCATAAACTGTGTATTACTCTCCTTAATTTATTTGATATTCTATTCTATGCACTACTTTTTTATGCATACGATCAGTCAAAGGTGCCTTCGAACTGTAATCTATCGACATTATCGATTCAGTGTTATTTAAAACAATGTTATTAATAACAATAATTCCCTCAATATTATGGTCATTTTAGTGTGAAACTTCATGACGAAGTTATCGAACAGAGTATTCTTTGTTGTGCTAATCAGTCTTTTCAACTGTTTAATGAACACTTTTAATCAATTAAAACTGTAACTGTTTTGTGGTTTCGGGTGTTTCTGTGTTTACTTTTGTCGAATAACATTCGGCTTGATTGTGATCTTAACTTACTGAGTTGAACTCACCGTTAAGTGCCCAGTTTAACTTAATTCTCCTGTCTGTGTCATAATTCTACTCTCAATTCTCACTCTCACTATTTTGAACTCTCAATCATTTTTATGTATGAATTCAACCGATTTTTCCAACCTTCTTATATGCCTATAGTTTATCCTTGTTTCTAAGCCAAATCCAAATTCTGTCTTCCCCCGGTCTTGTTTAATTATATTATAATTAGTTAGTCCTTCAACACTGAATCATTTGTCTACGTATATAATTCCGGAATTTTGTCGTCTATACTCGACGTCCCTGGGAGAAAAATATGTTCAGCCGGATCTTTTGTAATTTATACATCGATACTGTTCAGGATGTATGCAGTTGAGAAGAGACCAAGAAGTAAAACGAAAGCTCATAGCACCCTGTAAATGTGGTTGTTTTTTCTGTGTTTAAAAACTAATCAAGGGAACCGGCTGTATGAAATATCTATCTTCGTCCAGTAGTTTTTTTACCACATCTACTCAGTAACATTCACCGTTGACTAGAATAGAGGCAGAGTAAATTCAGTGCTTCACCATCAACGGGAGGGATTTGAAAGAGGTTACTTCATACACTCACTTATCTAGGGAGCATTGTCTCAACTACAGCCAGTCGGAACAGACGAGAATGTCAAATCGAGCTAGAATCGGGAAGACGAGAAACACATTCATCAACCTGAAACCAATCTGGAAGTCTTCGTCACTCAGCCAACATCAACAACAAAATTCGGTCGGATTTTCAATACAAACGTCAAGTCAGTCAGTTCTTCTATACGGATCAGAAACTTAGCGGGCGGGTCACAAAGAATATTTTTAACAGGCTTTTGCAGACTTTGATTTACAACTATCTTCGCTCTATGATGAAGATGAGATGGCCGAGCCGGAAACAATATTTACATATTTTTTATATGTTTGATTACAGCTTGATTCCACACTGTATTTTTTGTACAAGTATGGAATTTCCAGCATGGATATCCGTAGCCCAAATTTTGCAGGCCGACCATAGATATCAGGTGCGCGTCGTCAGCAGGGGATCGAACCTCGGACCATGTGCATGGTCGGCGAGAGTCCTAACAACAGTGCCACCGACTCACCAACTGTGGGAAACTATAGAAACAAACAAAATAAGAACCAATCGTCAACCAGCAAATATGCAGGAGAAAGGTGATGGAGATGGATTGGACACTCGCTGAGGAGGCCACTGGGTGACATCATGCGCGAGTCAGGCCATTGCTCGAGTGGAACCCGAAACGGAAGCGGCGAGTGGGTTGACAGCGCAAGGGTGATATGGAGGAGATCGTGTGAAGAGGAGTTGAAAGAATATGGACTAACATGGATGCAGGTGAAAAGTACAGCAGAAGACAGAAGCAATTGGAGACGTGCAGTTGAAGCCCTATATTCCACTAGGAACCCAAGGAAACAATATTAAAAAATAATAATAAAATTCAGTGCTTGTTTTTAAGGCTATTTTGGATAACTGCTCATTTCCTATATATTTCACACCTGTTGATATGGTTCCTAATGTAAATTTAACAAACCCTCTAATTGAAAAAGACTGATTCTCTGACACAAAACATTCTTCTGGATAACTTCTTTTTCTTCAGGATTCACAATTATGTATGCATAATAATGAAAGAATTGCTTTTACGAATTAGAACACGGGATTTGTATCAGTTGAAGAACTACTGAAAACCAGCTATGAGCACTGGACAGCCGTTTCCTCTGTCCTTGATTGGGTCATTTTCCAGCGGACTAACTATGATTGCTCAAATGAATACAAGTCGACAGCAAATGTGCCACTTCTGTGTGAATTGCTTGACTAAATTGCTCATGTGGAGAAAGTTGTATAGCGCGAACAACTGGACAGCTCAACACACGTATTACTCAGCATCTTTATTCGTATTTCGAAAAAAGTCAAATAATATTTATAAAAAGTTCTATTCTGTCACATTTGATTAGTGATAATGGTCACCCAATTGACACAGAGAAGGTGCCTTCAAAGTTAATTATCGAATCCCATCATACCTTCCGAACGGAATTCTTATTCACCTATTATGCACAGCAGAAGGTATGGGAATTAATTCCAGAGAACAAAGTAAGTTTATTCTAGCGCTGTCTCTCCTTTAGTCTAAGTATAGTCCAATTAAAACCCTCCCATTCTTTCTTACTTTTTATTTCTTCCGTACTTTTATGATATTTATTAAAACTCTGATTATCTGTCCACTTCACCTTAGCATTACGTAACTTTTAAGATCTGACTTAATTTATTTATTGAATTGTCTACATATACACATATTGCTACATTCACTGTTCTTATCACCACCTGGATTAACCTTATTATCATTATTTTTGTTATCATTATAATCACCGTTATTATGAAAGTTCAAAATAGTTGACGCTTATTACTACTACTATTATAATCTGATCCACAAACCCACCATCATTGGTTACACTTTTTAAAGTCATATGATCAAGAGTAAAGCCTGAAGAAGATCTAATTGCAAACAGTATTCTTCGCCAATCTATCTTGTTCTACTATTAATAATAGGAATATTTTAAAAATAATCTATCAGTTTAATAGGGATAATAATAATGATTTGCTTTATTCGAAAACAGTACTTATGACACAGTGTGGAATTTCCCGCACACTGCACAATAATAATAATAATTTTTCCATCACTTTTTCAGTTGAACATAGGGCTTTAAGCTAGTGGCTTGAAGTTTCTGTAGCATTGGTGGTTATTTTTACAGGATGGGGTTGTTAGCCTCATGCCCAACCTTTCCTCCTTACCAGCATTTTTTCTGGCTTAGCGAGGTAAAGGAGTGCGTTGGCGGCCGGGGATCGTACCCCGGGCCATGTGCATGGTCGGCGAGCGTCCTAACCGCTATGGTATCGACGCACACACTCCACAATATCGCATCGAATTAACTGAAGAAAAAAAGAAGAACAACAACAACATGAAAACTACATCACAGGGTATGCTTAACCAAAAATTGATAGTAGCAACTTTTGGTACTAGCAGAAACAGTAGGGTCAAAATAATGTACATATATATAAGGTGAGAAGAAGAAGAAGAAGAATTTTAGTGTTAATAACGCAAAATTATAAGATAATGGGGATAGTGTCACCATGAAATTACAATATGATAGAATAACTGATACTAATTACACAGGGAGTCGTAAGTTTCACGTTTAACACCAACTTTATGGCATACAAAGGCGAGCTAAATGAGATATCATTGAGGCTTTACATTTGATTGGATGGAGGGGTTTATCATGAGTTGACATCAGTTAGAGATATACTGGAAAAGTAGCCGCGGGGAGTACTGGATAGCTATTTCGCCAACCTATTTTGGGACTTTTCATCAGTATGAACCCACCGGCGTGGTTCAAACCCATGACCTTCTGGTTAAAGGGCGAGCTCGTTTTCCAGTGTTTCTCTAAATGATGTCAGCTCACGATGAAATCCTCCATCCAATCAAACAAAATTTCTATCATAGATGAAAGAGTTAAGAAATTGTAAAATCTAAGGTTGCTTGATTCCTAATTGTTATAACTTCTTAATATAGTTGGTTAGATGGAACATTTTCTAAGAAATCGATAAGATATGAGATAACTAAGAAAGGCCAAAGGATAGATGTATACTCGATATCTGTGCCCTTTAGGCTACAAGCATTATGTAAACTAATGAGTATATGAAGATTATGTTAATTCCTGAAGTTGGAATTAACTGTCTGACATTTGTAGATAATTAGCGTAAGACCATTAAGCTTAGATTATTGGCTAATCTCGGACAGAAAGCTATTCATTTTGGAATATTTAGCTCGGGAAGTAACTATCAACGAAACGGTCAGACCATCAGCATATTTAACAAAGTTAATTTCTTGTGAACAAGGCAAATTATATGAGCAGGAAGAATAAAAGAACAGGAGAGACAACTGCACCTGGAGGGACTTCAGCTTCACTTAGTATGTCAAAGAAATACTTGCCATTATATAGAGTATAGGGCAGTCTGTTGGAGAAATAAGTGTGCTACCATTTGACAGTCTACGATTCCTCTGGTGTCACACAAAGCTTATTCCACAAAAGATATCTTGAAACAGAGTCAGAAGTGGATGTATAATCGAGAAAAGCACATCGAACATATTAAGCTCCCTTATCTAAGCATAAGACAATTATATGATATAGGATAGCAGCAACATCTAAAGCATATCTACTCTGTTTACATATGAACTATTTAGGGTCAATTTGTATTTGAACTCCCCGCAAAATGGTAACATTCTAACATTTAAGTGTGTCTTATTTGCATAAAATACAAGTTATGTAATACGTATTACAACACAGAATAGCAAATAAACAAAAACATTTGAAAAACTTTCTTGCCCTATTAAACTACATGACTTTCTGATCGATTGTATCGATCTTCAGAGTAAAACAAAAACAAAATATTGCAGTTAAAGACAGGTATTTTATCATCACATGATGAGAATTTACCCATTGAAAAATCAGTAGGATTGGTGTGTGCAGGTGTGTAAGTCATTTCACGGTAATTTACATCCCAAGAATGAATACTGTTTTTTAGGGGGATATCTGATTGGTGCATTCAGTGTGCCATTTTGTTTTTTTCACTAGTTTCCCCAACTTTACGTCTTTTGTTTATCGTGTAAATGCACCTATGGCATGTGTTTGTGAGTGAAAGCGCACGCCCATACAGTTCCAGTGTGTGTGTGTAGGTGTGTGTGAGTGTGTGTAGGAAACTAGATTCCACACACAAATAACAATCAATAAGATTGTGCCCATTTCTAAAAAGAGTATAACAATTTTCCTCACAGCAAAAGATTATATCCAATAATATATACATTTATACGTATTTGACGATCAATTGACTATACAAATAAATGCTGATATTTTCTTTTGTGTTATAGAAATGCAATGTAGGCAGGAGTTTCGAAATTTTATTTTACTTTATTTTATTTCAATAGTTATTCAGTAATTTCGAATTTCTGATTATTAAAAGGAGGAAAAAAAATTTAAAAATGTCAATTTTTAACTACCTTCTAATTTGTCAGTCGAATAATATTTCATTCAACAATCTTGTTGCATCATAAAATTGGATAATAAACCTTTCGAACTTCATTTCTAAAACAAACTCAATCTATAAATTATGACATATGTAGAGAAAAGATTGGTTTTACGCAATGGACCCCCATGGGGATTTCGTTTATATGAAGATTTTATGGAGGGATTAATTGTTGCCAAGGTGAGTGCTAGTTATTATCACGCTTTTTCTTTTCATTTCTTCTGAGTTCTGTATGAAGCATATGGCTTTCCTCTTCACTGGGGTAACTAACGCTTAGGTGAGGTTTAGGAGAGGGTTGGTGACAGGGAATCGAACTGGGAGTTACTTGAGGCAGGGTTAGCGAACATCCTACCCTTCCGAACCACAGGTGCATGAGTAGTGGTAGTAGTATCAGCAATGGTATTTTTGTCTAATTTATTACGCATAGTTGCTTTTGACCTTCTTCTATATGAAAAAGAAACAAGAACTCCCATCGGTGAGATCCAGGAGCGCACACTGGTTCCATTCTCAAGTATCGACTAACAGGGAATGCAGAGTGTCATGTCAAGGCTAAGTATAGCTTGAAGGGCACTTTCGAATTAATTAGAAAAACAAAACCGAGAGATAAGGAGATCAACGGTGAAACAACGATCTGTATGGATGTCACTTCTGTGTTCACTAGCTTCCTTTATTAGAGATCACCAAGTTCATCTGAGACGACTACCATGTTCTTTCATAAATGCGAAGTTTCAGTTTAACGACGAAATCTATTGTCAAATGGCGGGCGTAGCAATCGGTTGCCATCCCTGGGTAGATTTATTCATGGCAAAATTAGACAGCAGTTCACTTAAAAATGTAATAAGCAAACTCTCGTTCTACTGTATATATGGATGACACTTTTATCTTGCATAAGAATAAAATCAATGCCAGTGTCTTTCTCAAACCATCCACTATGGTTCATCCGCAAATATAGTTCAAATACGAAACAGGGGAAGAGAATACTTCATTATTTCCTGATATCCTGCCAACAGAAAGTCTGGGTGACAGTTTTAAACCGGATATTTTCCGGAAAAAAATCATGGGTTGGCTAATGCACCCATTTCAGATCTTTTATTCCACTTGCCTATAAACGAAATCTCATCATTAACTCGATGTTTCATGCGAGAAAGTATCCCCGCAACTGACGGTCTGGACAGTGATATAACAGAAAATAGAAAACTTATTATGCCAGAACAAGTAACCGGAAAGAGTTATTAGAGTCTCTGTGTTGAGAACAGATGGAGAAATATACCAACGAACGCTTAAAAGACTTTATCGTTCAAAGGAGGTGTATCCAATGAATTACTGACGTCGAAACTCAGAGAAATAATAGCTTAAACATTCGTTACCCCACAACTAAATGTTTAAAACTCCCCACTAGTTGTATAATCCCAATGAAGATGACGGATAAGCCACTGATACTGTCCACTTCAGTGTGTATTTACAGGTTTAACTGTTCTTGTGGAGACAGTTACACAAGTAGAGCGATTTGCCAAGCCCACCGTCACTTACTTGAGCATATCCAACTTGGTTAAGAATAGGAATCGTGAAGTAGAACAGGAGCTTTATACTGGCACAAGTTGGAAAAAAACGGATCCTTCACAATTAGTAATACTTTAGGTGCCACCTCTATTTCTGAGGTTTTTACGCCTTCAGTTGTAAAGCATAGGTGGGGCAGACATCATAGAAAGACTTTCAAGTCATAGCCTTCAAGGACCCAACCTAGAACAGTTATCTCGACCAAACAGCATCAAACAATATAACGTTTTTTGTACTGCTACTTTATTATCAATAGTGCTATAGTTTCACATTTTAACTTTATTATTAATTCATTTATTTTAAGTGCTCTTTTAATCCTCTTTTAAATTGATTCGATAAGTAAGTATCTGATCATACTTAAGTAAAAATTAAATTTGTAAAATCTCAGCGAAATTCAAATGAGTAATTCCAGCGTTTCACACGTTCAGTAAACTGGTCAGAGCTTCTTCAAGGAAATTAATCGAAATTAAAATAACAGAAATTTATATATAAGAAGGACATCTGTTGTTTTTAAAAGCTTTGTCCAATCATATGCATCATGAAACAGGCATCAAAATATGATAAACAAAATTGCATGAACTGTGGTCAGCATCTGACCTCAGATTGTAAACAGTGTGTACTTTTTGCGTCAGATTTTTTAGTGATTAAAATTTGATTAACATTCATTGTCGGAAATAACTAAATATGGAAATATATACATATTTCAAGGAATAAGTTTTTAGGGATTCTGTTTATTTCTGGCTAGACCATGGAATGATATCACTTAGAG
>CALYDD020000307.1:0-39939 GCA_944472135.2 Trichobilharzia regenti | reverse complement strand
CCAGGGATTATTCCGCTGTAGATTTCTTAACCTTATTGATTATTGTGTCTACAGGCTTCTTAATTTCTTCATATGGACCCGTTTGAATATGTTCAGTAACTTTTCTGATATAGTCAGATTTATTCAAAACTACGGTGGCGTTTCCTTTGTCAGCTTTTGCGATGACAATATTTTTATCCTGTGTTAGACTAATTAAAGCTTCTCTTTCCGATTTTGTTAAGTTTGGTTTTGTTTCTTTTGATTTTTCAGGGTTAATGCACATTCTGCTCGAACCTCTTCTGCTGTCGTCTTATCTATTGAGCTTGGTGCTACTTCTATGTTAGGAATGACATCCTCTGGTTTTAATTTATTAACTGTTACGTTGAAATGTAGTCCTTTCTCAAGTACTCTTATCTCACTAGAGCGTAGTTCCCTTGATGAGGGTTGATCACCCACTTTGTTCTGTCGATAGAGGATGAAGTATTGACATCAATTTCATTTGTTGTGTTCTTTTCTTCAATTAGTTTGTTGAATATTTTTATTTGTGTGATTTTTGATTTTCTTAATGCTGATTCTCTAGCTTTTTTGGATGTTTCAACAACAATTATATAATCTTTGTCATTGACCATATATTTGAGTTTGGGTTTGAGTTTTTCAATTTCATTTCGTATATTATTTAATTTCACAGTAACTCGACGTAGTTCTTCTCTTAAACATAATCTACTTACATGTTCCGCTGCCGATGTTATTTTGCTTGAAGTAATTGGAGTACGTAGACGTAAATATTTCGGAATTATATGTTTTTTGAAACATCGACTGTTAAAAATCCGATGATTTGTGAATCTTGCTTCAGTTTGACTAAGTCGTGTGAGTTTGTTGATAAGCTTCCTAGTAGGAAGACCATAAGTATCATTGATATAAGTTTTATTCTTATACCCAGGTATTATTATTGTTCTCTTGGGTTCCGAGTGGAACATAGAGCTTTAAGAGTACAACTGCGTTTGTCCTGTTCTCAGCAGTTCTCTTCAGCTGGTCTTGACGATCCCTCATTAGCTTTCGTCCCACTCATGTCACCCCCGGACCAACGTCCAGAACTTCTGTTCCCCCCTGGGTTCCATCCAAGGGCCTGGCTCGCACTGTAACTAAGCGTGTGTCCAATTCATTTCCATTTTCGCACAAACAAATGCGCCACATAAATCTCATATTTTTTGAGACGGCTAGGATACTGTCCGGATAGCCAGATCAAAGTAGATGGTTGTCTAAAAGTCTTTGACTTGAAGTTTGATCCACCAGGCAGTAGAGTAGCAGCATAAGGAGCTAGGTTCTTCTGGTTGATGACGATAAAAAGAAACAGGTCCATACACCATTGGAGTCGTTCGAACTCTGGAGCCCATGTACACTACACTGCTTTAGGTAGACCTGGATGTCTATCAGTCAGGTCATAAGTGCCAGACATCAAAATTCACCCTTTTTTTACCTTTGTAAGGAATATCCAACCCCCCTCTCCAAACTCACATGAAGGTTGTGAATAGAACTTATTTGGCTAGAAGAGGCTATAAAGGTGTGACCACAAGGAAGATATTTTGAATGGAAGATTGAAGTCCACTCATCCACTCGACTGTGCCAGGCCGTTGTTTATGGGAGCTCAATTTGTGAAATATCCACAAAGTAATGCCAAGTTCAGTGTCGCCTGTTTCCAATAGTCAGGCTAAAAGCCACCAAAAAATATGTAATAAATTCGATGATGCTTCTTGCGATAACTAGACACTAAGAGAAGATACACGCTAATAGTTGGAAACACCAACTTATTGTTGTACTACTAAAAAAAAGTGCTAAACCCAACAGAAAATAAATCTAGCCTGAGGATTTGTGCCGATATACCTATCGATACACAAAGGGTAAGAGATATTAACTAACAAAAATAGATTTTCAACTGATGATTTGTAAGGAATCGACCGATTTCGTTACAAAAATACAACACAGTTAGAGAAACATAAAAAAACAACAACGGAGCACTGGAGAGCTGTTTCATTTCAGTTTGACGCTAATCAGCACTGCTTAGCCATGAGACTTTATAACAGGAACTTTAGGTTAGAAGGCTAACGTGCTACCACTCAACCATTGGATTTAGTCATGGGTACAAACTGATAAGGAGTCCCGAACTAAGACGAAACAACTTTAAGGCAAAAATCTCTTAGTTTAACGTAGTCTCCTCAATAATTTGGATACATCGTGTGATTTTATACCAAATAAACTGCAAAGTAATAAGTGCCTGAATAAAAAGTACTTTCAGTGCAAGTATTGGCGGGAAATCCTGCGGTAATTCTAAAATTCTAATCACTATGCTAGGACAAACTAAAAATTCAGAGATAACTTTCGTAAATTTGAACTAAATCGCTTTTCTTATTCCTTCATGTGCCCAGTGGAACATAGGGCTTCAAGCTAGTGGCTTGAAGTTTCTGTAGCAGTGGTGCTTATTTTTACAGGATGGGTTTGCTAGCCAGCCTCATGCCCAACCTTCCATCTTCACCAGCTTTATTACTGGCTTATAGCAAGGTGAAGGAGTGCGTCGGCCGAAGATTGAACCCCGGACCATGTTCATTCTGGGCCAGAGTCTTAATTGCTGTGCCACAGACACACCGAACTAACTCGTAAGGCAGACTAGATATCTATCGCATCTGATCTGATGAGTCACCGTATGACAGTAAGCAAGGTGACGCAAACACCGCAACGGTTGTTTCGTTCGCTCAAGGTCGAGCTAATAAGCACTGTAACTGGTTCAACTAACCTCATAGAGCCAAATCAATTCAAACCATACGAGTTCAGGTTATACCAACTGAAGTAGCACTTAGCCAATTATACAGTTCGAGATGGAAATTTACCAGAGCTTGGTTTGAAAACAGATCACAATATGTGATCTTAATACCATACCACACCGTCCAATGTTTACATAACTTCAACTTGGTCAATTTGGTGAATAGTTACAAACTGTTGATATTAGATGGTTGGAGGCAATCGGGAGGAAGTCTCACCTGACCAAAGTTTCATGCTAGTTGGCACTCGTCACAGCAAGGCGTATCTGCGACTGCCTTGAAGGAACTCATGTCCCCTTTCTGAGATTCAAACCCGCGTCACCCTGTGCTGCATTCAGAGATGTTACCACCGAGAAGCTATTTGGGTTCACGACTGATCTCCTGTAGGATTGTGTTGGATATTTTGATTGGACACCAATCAATAACTAACTACTGTCCAATCAAAATGGTTACCAACTACTCATATCCATCAGTAGTATAGACCAACAACGAACACACTAAACATGCTTTATTGATTACTATTTATGTTATCACATATCGTATATTTTTAGGGTATTAAAAAATGAAACTGTGGTGAATTTTTACCTATGACTGTGTAATTTGCATATTATTGATAACTCAGTAACCGCGTCAAATGTGCTAGAAAGAATCCCACAATTTACATAATTACGATAGGAACGACACTGTGGTATCACGCCATAAACATGGCTTACATAGATAAACACCGTCACAAATATATAGGACTGGAAATCAATAGTGAGACAGTTCGAAACTGTTAAACCTAACACCGAAAAGACAGCATTGACCCAAACTCGATCCCGGATTCCAGCACACACACTGGATATTAAGAAGAAACAGACTAACAGATATTAACTATTTCTGACACTGTTGGTGACTAGCAGTGAATTCCAGGATGAGCTTTTCATCCCATTTTGGGACTCTTCATCTGGATGATGTCACTACCTGCATTCCCCCCATTGGATGGTGATGTTTTCACTAAGAATCGAACCTTGCACCCGTCGTTTCAAACACCATCACAGTGTCACTGGGAATACAATTACATCATCCGGTTGACGAGTCACCGACTGGGACGAAACATTCATCCTGGATTCCACCAACAACCAGAAAAATAACTTCACATTAATCCTTGCTCTTAGACATATACATCATCGAAGCGTCCATAATCTAGGAGCCGATATGCTGACACGCCGAATGAGCAGCATTTCAGTCCAATATAATCAAGGAACAAGAAGAGCAAAGTTAACTTGAAGACAAATAAAATGAAGACTTTAACCTTGGTTGATCTTTAGTTACAAACTGTTTACATTGGAAATTAATTAAAGTATTGCAGCATTTCATCGTTTTGTGCATATTGTATAACATACTAATGTAAATAACAAAGTGAGTTAATTAGTTAATAATTGGTGGGTAAATAGAATGCAAGACGCACGGACTCTCTCTCTCTCTCACGCACAAATACACACCTAAGCACACATTCACACTTAGAGTGAGTGAGTTAGAGGAGATAGAAAGAGAGAGAGGGTTGCGTGAAAGAAGGTGAGGAGGAAGAAATAAAGAAAAGAGTGTTAAGTAAACATTAAATTATACGGTTTCGTGTGTGTGTGAGAGAGAGAGAGAGAGTTGAACATGTGACGACAATAGGTATTCGTTAATAACGCAATGTTCAGATATCTTGGTAATTATCTACGTCGAAGAGCTTTACAAACTACGAAATGATATCATCTCGTGAAATTTGTCTTCTAAATGCCTTATTCAAGTAAATTCATTTATTTTTACAAGTTGATCACGGATTGATATCAGTTAGATAACCACTGGAAACCAGCCACAGGGAGTACCGGACAACTGTTTCATCTTAGTTTGGGAATCATCAGCAACACGCACCCACTGCTAGGGTTAGAACCCAGGACCTTCCAGTTACAAGGCTAGCAAGCTCGTATACCATTCAGCCTCTGGGACGCGATTCAATGGCTCATGAATTCTAACTTCTACCAATTTTGGTATATGAGCTTACCTTGTAACCAGAAGGTCCTGGGTTCGAACTCTATCGGTCGATGAGTGCTGCCGATGATTCGCAAACTAGGATAAAACAGCTGTCCGGTACTCCTTGCTAGTTTTCAGTGGTTCTCTAACTGATATCAATCCGTGATCATGTTACAAACCAACTATAGAAAATTTATTTATGCGTATTTTAAATAAGACGTTAAGGTTATGAGGGGATCGATTGGGGGGGGGGTGGCTTGCACTACATACACACACATAATGATAGAAGTACACCAGAAAGCAGAGATTTAAGTGAGAGAGGAAAAAACTGCCAGGATATTTGAAATTACAATCTTTCTGATTGTGATGGACTCGATAGTGTGGTAGGACAGAGAGAGTCAGAACATGAGTGTACATTGGATCGATAGAAAGACCCTAGAAGATGTGGATTTCGCAGCTGACTTTTATGTTATGTCGGACAAATTCTAGGACTCACAGGCGAAAAATAACAAGTTAGCATAAGAGGAGTAACGCCAACAGGATTTCAAGTGAACATATGGAAGACAGAGGTGGTGAAGATATCTCACTGATGTTATATACTTGAGGAAGTGGAGTTATAAGGTCAAGGCCTTGCGTTTTTAGAACTGTTGGTACTTTGGCATTTCTTGATTTAGGATTCTTATTCTTATCAATGAATTTTTCTTGGATAACCATTTTCAATCAATAACTGTTTAATGATATTAACAAGATGGTAAGTGTGGAAGTAAGGATGTGAATTACCAACATCCTAGTGTCACATGAATCCCATGATTTGTCAGCCAACCAAGCAAGTTACATGACCTAATTAGCAGGATAGAGACTCTACGGTTTGACTACAATTCACCAAATGGTATCATTCACATGTATCTACTTAATTCCATTTCTCGTCTATAAACTATTACTGTAATACACATATATCAAAACACGTATGACGAGTTGTTTCAAACCAGAAGCCTTAATTCAATGTGTCACATGATTTGTTGCTGTACACACAAATAGAAATAAACAAACACGCGCGCGCACACACAAAGAGGAGAGAAAACGTCAACAGACATATATGCATGTTTTAAAAAATAATGGCGAAACTTCAAATTAGGTGTAATGATGAAAACACCCTTGTTTTGTTTTTTCTCTCTCCAAAGATTCGAATATTGTAATCAAGTAAAAAATAAAAAATCGATATATTTATTTTGCCTTGCGTGCTAGTGTGAATATACAGTCTCTCTTTAATCTCACAATTTGTGCATAATTGATTTTTTTTTGGATAAAAATCAATATCTCTGATACCAAGTCTTTAAATAATCTCCAGCTACTAGTAAATGATTAAATGCATCACTTGCAAAGAAGACTATCAAAGCAGTACCTGCTTTTTCTACGTCAACTCCTAGCTTAGTGATAGGGAGTGGAGTGATAGAACATGTTAACCACTTCACCTATTTGCGAAGTCGTATCAGCACCAACGGACTGATTGGCAACGAAATCTCAGCACGGATCCAAAAAGCTCAAGGTGCTTTCGCCAACTACGCCATCTCTGGCGTAGGCGTGACATCCGGCTATCAACCAAGGGACGTGTGTACTGCTCAGCTGCAGTTCGATCTGTCCTTCTCTATGGCTCTGTAAGATGGCCAATACAAGTTGTTGAAGACATGAAAAGGTTGACTGCTTTCGATCACAGATGTATACGACCTCTTTCTCACGTTAGATGGTTTAAAAAGGTATTTAATGCTGACGTTAGGTGTAGAGTATTGGGTAAAGAGGGAAAATCAATCGACGAAGCTATAAAGTTACATAGATTGAGATGGCTAGGTCGGTCACGTGGTGCGCATGCCTAACCATCGCCTCCCCCGCCAACGGGAATTACTAGCTGACAAAGATAGGTGCAGGTTGGAAAAGAGTAAGTGGCGGGTGGCCAAACAAAAACATGTCATCAATCCATGAAATCCTTGACAGTTAAACTGAGTCAGCATGTAGGGAGATGCAGACTCCGGGTTGGGGCCCTTGGGACTGACTCTAGGAATCAATGGCTGGAGACAATAGGTGGTGACATGGCTCAAAATCGTTGTCAATGGCCAGCGAAGATGTATTCAGTCTCTGTGATCTTTCATATTCCTTTCTACCAATACCCATTCTGTTTCGCTCTTATACTTGTCAAACTCTATTGATTCTCTTCACTCATCTTCTTGTCTACCTAACTTTGTGTGCTATTTGGAACGTGGTAACTCGAACTGGTGCACTTCGGTGCCAAGTTCTATGTTGAATCCAGACAGACAGACAGATGTTCTTCTGGCAAAAAGGTTAGCTGGCTCGATATATTGAAAAAAGTGAAATATCCAAAGATAAGGGAGAGGGAACAGAGAATATATCCATCTACATAGTTTCATACCTGCACAATATAAGCGGAATCTAATCTTGGTTAATTATCAACCCACCCCAACCCCCCAAAACATGTTGATATTTGACTAATTATTCTTAACAAAGTTAAAGCCACTAAACTGATAACAATCTTCTCTCAGGCCTTAGTTTGTAAGGACTCAATTTGTTTCAAGTTTGACCAGGGAGTGATGTCATTTAGAGAACCATTGAAAACCAACAGGAAGTACTGGACAGTAATGTTCCATCCTGGTCTGGGACTAAAACCACTGCTAGGGTCCGAACCCAGGGACTTCCGACTACAAGGCAAGCTCGTAGATCATTCAGCCACTAAGACCTGACTCCTTAATGGCCAGCGCATGAATTCTAACTTCTACCAATTCGTGATGCACCTAGCGCGATCATCAACCAATGTCATCAGAGGAAACTTCATCCTCAATCTGGACTGGATGGACTCCAATGGTCATGACTTCTCATTAGAACTCGAGGCAACTTTGTCCTGAAGCCAGTTACCACTAGCGAGCATCAGATTAGTCTTCAAGTTTTTTTAGGGATTCTGTCTGTCTGTTTTCGACATAGAACTTTGCACAAATGTGCGGAAGTTCAAGTCGCCACATTCCGTGTAGCACGCGAAGCAAGAGAAGAAAGTACAAGAAAAGCATAATAGAAACAGTGAGCAGAGGTGTGAGACAAATGAGTAATAAAGAAATACAAAACAGTTTCATTGAAGATCATAAGTCACAGGGAGTGGATGCATCTGCGCCATTGTTTCAGGTTAAACCACGGGTTAATATCAGACAGAGAAACAGTGAGAACCAGCAAGGAGTACTGGACAGCTGTTTCATTCTAGTCTGGGACTTATCGGCAGTACGCACTCACTGGGTTTCAAATTATTAATAGAAGTTAGAATGCATAGACTGACCATTGAGGAGTTGAGTTCCAGTGGCTGGAATCATCTACGAGTTTCCCTTGTAACCGGAAGCTCTTGGGCTTGAAACCCAGTGGGTGCGTACTGCCGAAAGTTCAAAACTAGGATTAATCAGGTGTTCAGTACTTATTCCCTACTGGTTTTCAATGGTTCTCTCTAACTGATATCAATACATGGTCTAACTTGAAGCAAATAAAATCCTTACATACTAATTCTTTAAAAGCTTGTTATTCTCTTTGACTTTCACAAAAACCTATTAAGATTTTTCAAAAGTAAAACACAGGAAAGTTACCTTTAAGGTTTACACACGTAGAAACACGCGTAACATGATATAATAATAATAACAATAATAATAATTAAATTAGGAAATATAAATGTACAGAATATGCATAGAATACGGGTATATATCGTCCACAAACTAATCTATTTCCTTAATCCACCCTCACCACCCTCCCACTTTTATGACAAGTAAGCAAACAATCGCGTGCACACACACACACACACACATACAGATATACACGAAAATACCAGAGTATGCACTTCAACCAGATCACAAATACAAGAAAAAGTACTAATTCAGTTAGTTAGTTAGCTAGAAGACATTATCCACGTGAATACCAATCGCATTTCACTTTATTCAGTTTGTTAGTTAGTTAGTTATAGAAAGATTAATCAATTAAATATTTTCCCCATAGACTACTAATTAATTTGATTTGATCTTCCTGTGATCATAATTTAATAAGAGAGAAGCGCAAGACAGGACTGAACATTTCCGACTCACGCCAACCACATGCATATGGTCCGAGGGTCGATCCTCGGGTCGACGCACACCTGATGATATCTGTGGTGTCGCGGCCTGCTAAATTTGGGCTACCACAATATCACATGCTGAAAATTCCATACTTGTACCAAAAAATACGGAGTGGAATCAAGCGGTAATAAAAAAAAGGTCCCAGTCACAGTGGTGTTTTGGTACAGGGTGGGCTTACTAGCCTCGCGGCCAACCTTTCCTTTCTGTCGGGATCGTAACCGGATAAAGGAGGTAAACGTGTGCGCCGGCCAGGACTCGAGCGCCTGATCACGTGAATGGTCAGCCAGTGCCTCTACAGACGAATCACCGACGTACACTTCAAATCATATATATATATATATATATGTACACTATTGCAAATAAAATTGGATACATACTGGGCGCACAAAATCTCATAGTTTGTGTGACCGTGGCTGGCATACTACCCAGACGTCTAAATGGAAACAGATGGGGTTGTCTTAAAGACCACACACACACACCGAAACTTTGACTTGACGTCTACTCCATAAAGCAGTGGACAGCACAGTCAGAAGCTACATCTCTCCCCATGGTTTTCGGTGACCATAACACGTTCATCATGCAACATTCGATCAGTTTGAATTCAGGAGGTCATGCACGCCATAGTATATCCGCTAGGAACCAGGATTCTGCAGCCCCAGGTAGACTAGTGTGTCTACCACAACCAGTGCTATGGCTTTATTGTTTTATTGGTGAGTGAATGGGATATTAGTAGACCAGTGAGACTGGAACAACTGTATTATACTGTTTCATTTACTGCCTGCATTATCCCCCCATCCCCCCGCCATACAACTATGTGTAAACACTTGTGTATAAGATGTAATGTGTAAATTGTCACACAACACCAAATGAAAAAAATCAATACAACCTGCATATCATGAAGAGAGAGAGAGAGAGAGAGACAGCCAAAAAACATCACACGAGCAACAGCCTAACAAACAATCCGTAAGTGTCTTTTTTTATTCTGCGTATGCACATATATACACAGACACATATACACACGTGCGAACGCACATACACATACATACAATAGAAATAATTGGTCGATAAAACAAGAGAGAGAGAGAGAAATTGTTGATACTATTAATAACAATAATAATGGCAATATATTAGAAACAATAGTACAAGGGGCAGGAGTAAAATACGATTAAAAGTCCTGATAGAAGTTTTCCAGATAAAAAAAGTATCTTTTTTTTCATCCTAGATTATAAGTGTCATCTTATTGTGACTAGTTCTGAGTAATTTTCATTCGCTAATCATTGATCTCTAGCATCTTGAGGTTGGGCGTAGACTGTTAAGTGAATAAATCGCGGTGAGGTTGTCAAACTACATCGATTAAGGTGGCTAGGATAGGATGGATGGGGTATGCAGAGGCATCGCCTTCCTTGAGAAGGTGACACATGATTGGGTCGACAAAGAGTTAAGGAGGGGGGTCAAACCAAAACCTGGCGTCAGTCCATAGAGTCTTTGGATGGTGGATTTCATCTCATTAGCCGACATCGACTAGAGAACCATTGGAAAACCAACAGGGAGTACTGGACAGCCAGTTGTTTCGTTCCAGTTTGGGAATTTTCAAAAGTAAGCAACCATAGTGCAGGGTTCGAACCCAGAGCCTCCTGCTGAAAAGGGGAGTTAGCTCATAGATCACTAGGCTACTGTGACTTGATCCGATGGCCAGCCCATAAATTCTAACTGCCGCCAAGTCATGACATAGTGTGACCACTTCGCAATGTCTTTGACTGTTAGTTTGAGCCAGTTATGTGGGGGAGGTGTAAACTGTCGGGTTGGAGTCATAATGCTACTAAGAACTATAACGGTTGGAGACTGCTAGTGATATGATTCGAAACTGTTCTTAATGACACAGATGCATTTCTGTTTATTACGGTTCATTTGAATCCATTTTCTTTCTATGTTTTGTCTACTGTTCTCTTCTACATGGACTGTGGCAGCATAGACTGCTGCACATTCGTGCTGAAACTTGATCATTCAGCCATCTTGAACGACTAGAGAGTAGAATTTAGTTAGATAACTCATAAACTGATGATATGTCTCCAGGTTGTCAATCAGAACATCCTACTTTAAAGGAGACTGCATTCATCAGTGGTGGACAACAGTTGGGTATGTGTGTAATACGAATCCACTTTGTTGGTACCAATTAGTGACCACATTTCTCAGTGAACCAATTATAATAATTATCAATATTTCCTTTAGTTCCTAGAGGAATATAGGGCTTTAGCCAAATGCCTCCATTGCCTTCGATTCTCTGCCAATGTTTTCAACTCGCTCCACATCTGCCCACATGTTTTCATCTCCTCTTCGCATGATCTCCTCCATGTGACCATCAACACTGACGACCAAATAAGTCGCCTCTTTCAATTCGGGTTCCACTCGAGTGATGGCCTGGCACGTGATGTCACTCACCTGATGGTTTGTTTTCTCAGAGTATGGCCACCAGTCCACCTCCATTTCTTCCTGCATATTTCTTGCACAATTCGTTCCTGCTAGGGTTGGTTAGCTCATTTTCAGACATCCCTCTTTATTGCTGATCGTTTCTGGACGTTCATCTGATCTTGAGTAGTATAGGGCGAAGACAACTGTTGATGAAGGTCTATAGTTTTTTAGAAGTGACCTGCGTGACGCGGCGCCAAGTTACTGATCCGTATAAAAGCACAGACTTCACATTGGAGCTGAAAATCCGGATCTTATTTTTCATGCTGATTAGTGCTGTTGATCTCCGCACACACTTCAGAGTAATGAAAGCTTGCCTCGCTTTCCTGATGTTCCTCTCGTTGATATCCTCGTCGGTTCCGTCCGCTTGTAGTTGAAAGGATGCTTCCCAGGTTGGTAGGCAAAGGAGGTTGTTTCTTTCAGGTTCCTCCCATTTATACAGGCTGATTGTTGTCTGTTGTTGTTGTTGTTGACCAGGAATCCTCATCGCCTCTGTTTTCTCTATGTTCACTTAAAAAAAGTCCTATCTTCTCTAGATCCTACTTCTGCCAAATTGTTGGTTTTCACTTGTATATCTTCCAGTTTGTAGGAAATCAGACAAATATCACCGGCGAAGTCCATATCCTCCAAGTTTTTTTGTAAAAGTGGGTCCATTTTATGCCTGTTTCCTCGCTGCCCACCGCTTCCGTCACATTATCCAGTCTACCGCCCGCAATCAGGAAAATCATTGCAGATAGTAGGCAGCCTTGTCTTACTCCCGTATTCATTTCGATAGTGAACTCATTTCAAAAAAAATAATCGAATTCAACCGTACAGGAATCAATTATGGATTCTACATTCAACAAACACCTTTCAGCATTGTACATAGTAACTACCTATTCCCCATCCCATCAAAATGCTCTGCCACTTTAGACAATGTCTTAAGGTTGATATACTGTTATCTGGTCGATGGTGACTAATAGTGGCATCTAGAAAGCACGTCGTGTCATATACGAGGACTAGTCAGCTGGATGATGTACCAGTATTATCGTGAATGGTTCACCACCACTGAGATGCTAACCCCAGCATCCATAGTTTCGAACTCATTAGCCTAGTGGACAGCGTTTTGGTATCTGAACCGATTGATGCTAAGGTTGATTGAGTGACAATGGGGACACCAGAAATCAATGGAACACAGGTAAATCCAGATGAAAAGAGTCCACAATCGGACGGAACGCGTGACTCGAAATTTACTTCTACCTGGTGTCAGCTAAATTAGATTTGTTATATGCCCCTATATTGTATTATGCCGAATTTATACTTAAGAATAATTACGACTTAGTCGATAAAATGTTATTTTTCTGCCCTGTCAATCTACACATTTAAGGAAAAAGGTAATAAACCAGTCAAACTAATGAAGCAGCAAGTAGAAATTATGCAGAAGTCAGTTTATAAGCAATTCAACGTAAATGATGAAATGTTTCAAATCTGATACACGCTTCCATATTAATTCGTTTCTTAGATGTGTATCACAGACAGACTGTGAAACAGTATTATTATTTACTGGATGACACAGTTTTGAACACAATTAATTACTGTTCATAAGCATATCAATGATAACCAAGCAACTTAAAAACTTGAGTTTTATAGTTTTCTTTATTCTTTCCTCTATTCGCCATCGTAGGTAGTAGAATTTTCTAGATATCTAGCTGGACAGGTGTTGAATCATTTCTATTACACGTGTTTGCAATTGATTCGATAAACAAAGCTTCTGTTATCAATCTATTCTGCAACCCGGTTACACTAGATTTTAAAACTGTCATTTCATCCCGTCCTGGTGTATGGTTGTGGTGCAGATTCTCTTTATTATTCGGGTCAACTAATCTAGATTTTGCTGCTAGGTTTTTATGCTCGGTTAGTCTGACTGACTGCACCTGTTCTGCTACTTCGACCATGTATTTGACCTCACAATCATTACAGGCAGGTATTAGATAAACTAAATTGTTTGTTTAAAAGGCTCGACAAGATTCTTTACGGACAAAGCTTGTTTCTAATTGAGTTTGTGGGGTTTGAATGCCAGCCACTTTTATTCCTGCCTTGTTAAAATTCTGTGTAAGGTTTCGGAGGTTCCTTCTTCTACTACCCGATGACGACAAATAGGAAGAACAAAGAAAGCTATAAAACTCAAGTTTCAAAGTCGTGTGATTATAATTGATGAAATGATTATGAACAGATATAAATTTTGTTCAAAACTATGTCATCCAGTCAACAATAATACTGTTTCACTGTGTGATACATCTAATAAACAAACTAATATGGGATTACTTACTACCACAGTGGCTAAGTTTACACATATACTGATACACCCTCCTTGAATGTAAGACACAGTAGCCAAGTGTACCTTGACTGCAGACTAACTAGTGTCATGATGTCGACCCTGTGTTTTGCAAACACGACTGATAGAATTCAGTCTAACACCAAAAAGAAGGACTAGACACATCACACTATTACTGACTAGCGTCCAATCAAAGTATCCAATACACCTCCTTTTTTTTCCTTCACGTTGCCAGTGGAACATAGGGCTTCAAGCTAGTGTGGTTTGAGGTTTCTGTAGCAGTGTTTTGTTTACAGGATGAGGTGGCTAGCCTCATACCCACCTTTCCTTTTACCAGGATTTTTTCTGTTTAGCGAAGTAAAGGAGTGCGCCGGCCGGGGATCGAACCCCGGACCATGTGCATGGTCGCGAGCGTCCTAACCACTATACCACCGACGCACCGACGCAATACACCTCCTACAAAAGGTATATCGCAAGTGTATCCCGCTCGTAAGATTTAGATATGATAGAGAAGATTTGTAGCTCAGGTGGATAATTTTGATGTGGTTTTTCTCTGAGCTGGATGGTTAGTTTGCGAAGGTTTCATCACCCTACTGACATCTTCAGCGCATACTCAATTGAAGTATGCGCTGAAGATGTCACCCAGTAGGATGAAACCTTCGCAAACTAACCATCCAGCTCAGAGAACAAAACCACATCAAAAGTATATCGCAAGCCCGAATAACTCCTCAGTGGTAACATCTCTGAATGCAGCACTGGATGACACGGTTCGAATCTTAAAAGGAGGAAATGAGTTCTTTCGAGGTTGCAGATACACTTTGCTGTGATCAATTGACAACAAGCACGAAACCTAGGTCCAAGACAGGGCTTCATACTGATTGCCTGTGAATCACAAATTGTACTCACACACACACACACACCTATTTCTAAATAAGGATTCAGTTCAACCTACAGCTATGGATTTTCGGAAGAAAACGAAAAAAAGAAAGAGTGGAGCAGTTTTTAGAGTGTTTTAGGGACAGGACAATATTTTGCTTTAAATGATATTTTTGTTATTACCGATTATTTATTTACTTGGGAGCTTTAGACTGCAGTAAATTATTGCGCAACAGAACAAGCTGAGAATTCTCCAATATGTATTAAGCCATATATGTCCAAACCAAGTTCACTTTTAACGGTTTGAAAAAATGTGGGTATTGGGTATATGATATTCACTATAAAAATAAAGGTTTTTTGTATTTCCCAATGAATGAAAAACAATGGATGATGTTGTTTTTACTGACGTTTCGGTATTTAGCGCTGCTGCTAATAGCTTTATCAAAGTATTATTAAACCGGAATTTACAAAATCCACTCAGCATATATATAACAAAGAGTTAGGGGGTGAGAAAATAGACTTAGGTCAAGTTAAATTAAAAGGACATATTGAAAGTCAAAATAGCAAGGAAGATCACTAAACCAAATATCAAAGGTAATAGAACATCTGTTATGATATCAAAACAAAGTTTGCTAACTGGATCATCGTTCGTCAGTCTGGGTCATTTTTCGTTGTCAAGTTGGTGAATTGGTAAAGATAACAGAATCAAGTGTAGATTGTTGGATTTGATCAGTGTGTAAAATTATAAAAGTAGTGTGTGTTTACATAATGAAATTGCTTATCACATTTATGTTGATTTTGTCACTTCATGGGGGAGGGGGGTGTTGTACCCAGGTCAGATTCTGTTTTAGTCCATCATTCCTATTCAGACAATTTGGATTCCACTTAATATGAAGTGCTTCTGATATTAGACGTTCTTTGCGATTTCTGAAATGCTTTTTCTGGATTATTTCAATATGGTCCAGATCAATTTTGTGGCCTGATTCTATAGCGTATAGATATGCTATAGCTGATGATTTTTCAAGTTTTTCTAGTTCAAAAGGGATTTCCCGGCGGTCAAAGAGATGCTCTACGGTGTTCATTTCTTCTGATTTTGATTTCTCGAGATGTTTGTCCGATGTAGATCACATCGCATTCCAAGCATTTTATTTTATAGACATAATTAGATCAAATTCAACAATCTACACTTGATTCTGTTATCTTTACCAATTCACCAACTTGACAACGAAAAATGACCCCAGACTGACGAACGATGATCCAGTTAGCAAACTTTGTTTTGATATCATAACAGATGTTCTATTACCTTTGATATCTGGTTTAGTGATCTTCCTTGCTATTTTGACTTTCAATATGTCCTTTTAATTTAACTTGACCTAAGTCTATTTTCTCACCCCTTAACTCTTTGTTGTATATATATATATATATATATATATATATATATATATATATGCTGAGTGGATTTTGTAAATTCCGGTTTAATAATACTTTGATAAAGCTATTAGCAGCAGCGCTAAATAGCGAAACGTCAGTAAAAACAACATCACCCATTGTTTTTCATTCATTGGGAAATACAAAAAACCTTTATGCAATAAGCCATTGTTTCAGAATAAAGTTATTGGTATTACTTCCCTCCTGTCTTGCTTGTTGTATGTATGGCGTGTGGAATATAGATAAATGCAGACTGTGATAGGAAGCGGTCAAAAATTGAAATCAACACTGTAAGTCAGTGGCTGAAGCACAGGAAGATGAGTTTATTCCTCAAATCTAGATTTAGTTTAAGCCATGCTCAGAAGACAATCTCATTGGACAATTTTCATCCCAAGGTCTAACTATCGGGAAATAAACAACCAATCGGAACAGTTTATTTATTGTCTACTGGTCTAGTTGACCTTCAATGTAATGATGAATATATATATATATATGATGCATTTTTTCCTTAATAAAAAAGGCTCTGTTACCGCTTCTTTTATCTTTTGACGTTACACATATATTGTCTGAACTCCTTCCTCTCTCTCTTTTTGTAGATGCAATTTTCCAGATATCCAAAATTAGTGTTCCGTCATCCTCAAATACACATACGATGGGTATTGATTATTTGATAAGGAAAAGAGACTGAGTGATTAATCTTTCTTACTCTCTTTACATAACTATATAAATTTTATAGTGTCCATTTAGCTTGTAGCATTATACTGTGTGATTACACGTGTGTGCATAGCATGACGGTAGCCTAGATTGTTTTCTAGATTGCTCAGTCTATCCGAGTCTACTATTTTAGGCCTAGCTAAATTACTACGTTCTGGTAACCCAACTGACTAGGGTGAATTAGGTGGGAGTGGGAGAGAGAGAGAGACGTGAATCAGAGAATCTTTGTTCATCAACGCAACACACAACATATGCAATACAAATGACGTAATACACTAGTCACAGATATATAGAAAATGAATACATTGATACGGTAATGAGCAAGAAATTGTGACAGAAACATTATTCAGTTGCTGTACTATTGATATAAGGGTAAAACTTAAGCACTTTGGTAGTAGGTTATAACCACCACTGGTAGGGTATAACAGCACGGATCCAAAAAGCTCAAGGTGCTTTCACCAACTACGCCATCTCTGGCGTAGGCGTGACATCCGGCTATCAACCAGTTCGATCTGTCCTTCTCTATGGCTCTGAAACATGGCCAATACAAGTTGTTGAAGACATGAAAAGGTTGACTGCTTTCGATCACAGATGTCTACGACCTCTTTCTCACGTTAGATGGTTTAAAAAGGTATTTAATGCTGACGTTAGGCGTAGAGTGTTGGGCAAACAGGGAAAATCAATCGACGAGGCTATAAAGTTACATAGATTGAGATGGCTAGGTCGGTCACGTGGTGCGCATGCCTAACCATCCCCTCCCCCACCAACGGGAATTACTAGCTGACATAGATAGGTGCAGGTTGGAAAAGAGTAAGTGGCGGGTGGCCAAACAAAAACATGTCATCAATCCATGAAATCCTTGACAGTTAAACTGAGTCAGCATGTAGGGAGATGCAGACTTCCGGGTTGGGGCCCTCGGGACTGACTCTAGGAATCAATGGCTGGAGACAATAGGTGGTGACATGGCTCAAAATCGTTGTCAATGCCCAGCTCAGATGTATTCAGTCTCTGTAATCCTTCATATTCCTTTCTACCATTACCCATTCTGTTTCGCTCTTATACTTGTCAAACCCTATTGATTCTCTTCACTCATCTTCTTGTCTACCTACCTTTGTGTGCTATTTGGAACGTGGTAACTCGAACTGGTGCACTTCGGTGCCAAATTCTACGTTGAATCCATATAGACAGACAGAGAGAGGTAAGGTATAACTCCATTATGGATAAAATTCTCTTTTGATAGAGTCTCACACAGTGTTGTTATACAGTAATATTTACTGATGACCGTGTTTCGAGCACAATTTATTACTGCTGCTCATAATCATATCAAGGCACTACCCGCTTACACTGCCTTCATTTATATACATGAGTAAAAACTGATTAGACATTTGAATAAAACAAATATAACTTAAAACACATTCAGAAATAACAATATGAGTGTTATTGATCGAATACAATCAGATGGGAAATAAGATCTTTTCATAGTGATATAAATAAATAAATACCTTGTTAGAATGTTATAATGTGAATTGAATTGAACACATTTCGACATTATTCATTATCCTCCTCTGATTTGACTGGTGGTAATAATATCTTCCATATCTCTGGTATTTACATTGAGTCACTTCTGTTGCTTGTGTTGAGTGTAGATTCAATCGATGAACCAGGATTCAGTAATCAACCACTCTCTTTGTCTCTATCTACCTATATTACTCTTTAGCATTTTGAATGTGTCCCACCCCACCCTATTGTGTAGTTGTGTTTTAATGCATGCAGTGCTATTACTGAGCTTTTTCTAAGTGACTTATCTTCTTCGTTGGTGGGATCAATCATTCTAACCTCTTAGCTAAATTCTTATCTTCTGATGATCTCACTACTCCTGATCTACTAGTTTGACCTATGCAGTTGATCTCACTCACAGTCATTGCAAAGTATTTTGTAAATTAGATTATTTTGTTTATTTGGGTCCATCGAGTCTTTTGACCTACAGAGCTTGTCTTACCTGATTGAGTTTGTAGGAGGGTTTGAATGCCATCCTAATTCCTACCTTATTGAGAATCGTACCTTGTGGTCCAAGATGTCCCCTCCCTCTTTATATGGTAAAACTACTGTAGATGCCTTATATTTTTTTCTTATTTATTATGTTATTATTATTATTAGTTTCACCATTATTTTTATTTTGCTCTTGGCCTTTTCTGATCTTCCTAATGAATTTCATAGGACAGATAGTTATATTCTATCTGTTTCATTTCATCGTTTAGGCTATTTGTAATACCGTTGCTGCTGTTACTGTAACACTATAAATTGTATCAAATAAATTTCTATAGCATCGAATTCTATTCTCATTATAATGAGGAAACTACTACTGAGAATAGAGTTCACAAGGAAGTATTGATCTACAAAGGTTTGTGTATCTAATAAGGACTCAGAAGAACAAGGCAACTGTAGAAGTTTGACAAAATCTTCGTTTATCCAAAGGTTTCAATGTATATATATATGCACTGCGTAGCTGACAACGATATACTACAACATGTTGTTAAGTGATTTAAAGCGATATAAGAGGTTTATGAGTGAATGCGAATTTGGACACATTTATTCTTTTTTGAATGACCTGGCAACATGCCTGATAACACCATCGAATATTGCTTAACACAAGCCATTACTGACTCACTGTGCTATTCAAAAAAACACTATATACTATTAAACTGCACCATTTTTATCACACATCGCTTTGTATATTGACATTAACTCATAAAGACAAGTTGAAGCATCAAATTGGACTATTATTCTCCCACTTTACAGGATACGTATCTGTCTGTCTGTCTTCGACATAGAACTTTGCACAAATGTGCGGAAGTTCAAGTCGCCACACTCCGTGTAGCACGCGAAGCAAGAGAAGAAAGTACAAGAAAAGCATAATAGAGACAGTAATCAGAGGGGTGAGACAAAGGAAGAGTAATAACAAAGAACAAAATAGTTTCATTGGAAATCATAAGTCAAAAGGAGTGGATGCATCTGCGCCAGCCATTGAGAACGATCACTTTGAGCCATGTCATCAATTGTTTCCAACCATTGGATTTACCGTCCCGAGGACCCCAACCAGTCAGGAAGTCCACACCTTCCTACGTGGCTTAGACCAACTGTTGTGGATTTCATTGACTGGTGAGGCCATGTTTTTGTTTGACCGCCACTAACTTTTTTCCAGCCTGACCCTATATCCGCTAACATTGCTCGTCGAGGAAGGCGATGGCTTGGCATACGTAACACATGTCCTAACCTAACAGGATACGTATAATGGGTATAATGCAAATTATGTGTATTGACTAGGAATGGTCGTCATCAATAAAGATCATGTCAAGAATCGAGATCAATTGGAGGATAATTAAGAAAGTCAAAGAGAGTTGGACATCTGTTTCGTCCTAAAGTGCCACACTCTTCAAGCATAATGTATCGACCAGGAATCAAACGCTGGAATCTTTAGATAATTACTCCAGTCTGTTAGTCTGCTCAGTCAGTGGGATGGCAATTCAAGCACCTGTACATACTAACTTCTGCCAATTCGTAATATAATTTTACCACAAAGCAAGCGTCCAATTCACCTTAAAATGCAGATGTGGCGAACCAGTGTCATTGAAAATATTATTGGAAACTATAAAGAAATGGACGACTGATCTGTCCAAGTTTGAAATTCTTCAACATTGAGATCGTTCCACAGGTCGAACCCATGACTCTCAGGTTATGAGATAAGCCCGTTGACTATTGACCAATACATTCTAACTTCTGTTAATTCCCTAAGAAATATACAGTGAAATCAATAGAAATCTTCACAGGGATGAAACGGGAGTGTACAGTCCCTTGTATTTTAATGTCTATAGAATGGTTGTTCCGAGATTTTCACGAGAATCTGTCCTCGATGAGGTCTACTATGTCAGCGGATAAAGGCCAAAGATTGCTGGTAGAGCTATACTATCAAGAGACATATATATATATATATATATATGAATGAACACAAAAGCATAGAAGAATATATTCACCAACTGTCTTGTATTAACAGCTTACTTACCTTGTTCGCTGAATTAAGGCAAACAGCAGCAGTTGGTGGGATACGTAAGACAATATGGCCAGTCCTATTGACTGGCAACCAAACACGTGCAGGTAGATGAAGATTTATATTTGCCAATTCTGCTTGTAAATGAGCAGCTGTCAGTGATTATTTAGAAGAAGGAAGAATACAGAAAATAAAATAATTCAATTTTAGGGAGAATTTACACAATAAATATATGAGAAGTTAATTATTTCTTTCTACTATCTATTTGCTATTGAAAACAAACTTGGCACCAAGAAATGCACTAAACAAAATTCCATAGTTTTTTTTCGAGGACAAAGACACTGTCCCAATGTCCAGGCCGAAGTAGGTGGTTGTCTTATAGGGCTATATATCCCAGATCATTTGACTTGAAGTCTTATCTACAAGATAGTGGAGCAGCATTACGAGCTACATTCCCATAGTTTCCAGTGATCAAAGTGGGTCACATAAGCTTTTCAAACCCGTTCGGATTATCGAGCGCATGTACAGCATAGATTGGGAATTACAGTTTCCCAGTTCCTCTAGATACACCAGTATGTCCACCACTCCAGTTGTGAGTGCCAGACTTTCGAATTCTCCCTTTCCCTTTTTCTTGAGGAACACCACCGTGGTATAAAGGCGGTGAATATGACTTACCAGGAAGAGGCTATGGGAGGGTAGCCATATAAGAACAATTCGAGAGGAAGGCCCAAGTCTAACCCCCCCCTAACCACCTCTCGGCAGTGTAACAGGTAGTTGTTTATGCATTTGATTATTTCGACAAAACACAACATTCTTACTTCAATTTCGTGGAAAAAATATGGTGAATTCATAATGGCGAGAAACTATAAATAGTAGGAAGAGGTTAAGATTTGAATCGATATATTTTTGCCTCTTGGCTATATAGTTGGAAGATCATCTTATGTTTTCAATTTTACATTTATGTTGCCAAATGGACAATCTATGACTTCATACAACCAAATGTCTCAAACTTTACACAATCTATTCGACTAATTTATTTAACCACTCAACTAGTCTAATGTTGTGTGTTGGGAATGCAAATATATGGTGAATTTTTGTTCAATGAAGCTATTCTCACCGTCATAGGGCCAATAATCTGTTGATATTTTCGTGGCTCAGTGAAGCGAGGGTTACTTGAAGGAGAACAGTCGTGTTCAGTATTCATCTTGTGGTGAGAGCTGTCTGCGAACAAGGCAAAATCGTAGACAACAATTGACATCAGTGTTCACATCCCGAATCAGAGTTATGAGAAAAAAAACAATAACAAAACTTAACCTTGAGGAGTTCATCAGCCAATCACAGCAGACTTAACATCTGCAAATACGATTCGCAGATATATGGCTTAACTTTCTGAGAAACGATCACAAACAGTACAGAATAACCTTCAACAAGAAAACAGCCAATCAGAAGACTTTGCTTCTCTGCTGACAATAATGTGCATAAAAATCTATAAATATCTCTTGATTTTCTCAATAAACGATCTGTTACCTGGCCCTTGTCTTCAGTCGTTACAACCTGAGTTGCCTATTGCCTTTTAGTATCTCACACTGAACGACAGATTTCCTAGACGAGCAATGTTATAGGAGTAGACTAGAAAAAAGTTAAAAAAAAAAGGGGGGGTTAAAAACTAAAACCTATCATCTATTGACGAAGTCTTTGACAGTTTGGTTTGAACCAACCACATAGAGAGTTGTAAACCGCCTGACTGGGGTCCTCAGGATTTGCAAAAACCAATGGCTGGAGACTATTGGTGATGTGGTTCAAAAATGTACCAACAAGATTGAATAAATCACTTACCGACGAGTTATTTGTAGATGTCAGTTACAACACTAGGCGAACAGATCCTTCACAACACCGTGCTATATGAGACAAACCCAGTAATTGTGTGAAGCCTAATGGCGCTTACTGACCACATACCTACCTACCACCTAACTAGTTACCGGCTAGGCTGTGAAGTAGGTGGAACAATATTCAAAACTAGCACTCTTACATGTCGACAGCCGGGTGCCGCATCTTCTTAATCGATTAAAACTTAAAAAAGGATATCAAGAAAAGATTAAAAACGAGATGTATACAAAACAGGTTGGATCGAACTACGACTATACACTAGCTAACTAACAGGCATTACATCAAAATAAATCACACACACACATGTATATACACACCCGGTACACCGAAACAAAGCGAAGCGTCAATAATAAAAAACAATCCAACTGGTGTGCGCATGTGTGTGTAGGTGTTTGACGCCGTTAAAGTACAAATATCAACAAAAAAAACAACAACAAAAACAACAGACATGAAGACCAGTAAAATTCCTTCTGAAAGCTGGAAAAGCAGCCGGACCAGATGGAATACCCCCTGAAGCACTGAAGGCGGACCCAGAGACTACAGCAGACATGCTGACTCCATTATTGCAAAAGGTCTGGAAGGAGGGAAAGGTGCCTACTGACTGGAGGAAAGGTTACCTCGTGAAACTACCAAAGAAGGGAGACTTAGGACTCTACAAGAACTGGCGAGGAATCATGCCCCTGTAGACGCCAAGTGAAATCCTGAGTCGCATCATCCTGGAGAGATTAAAGGACGCACTGGAGACAGAACTCCGACCAGAACAAGCTGGATTCAGGAAAGTCAGGCAAATCATGTACTGACTAAATTGCAACTCTACGCATCATCATCACAGAACAAAGTATGGAATGGCAATCAAACCTCTACCTCAACTTTATAGACTTTGAGAAGGCCTTCGACAGCGTTGATCGTGAAGTAATTTGGAAATTACTCGAGTACTATGGCGTACCCCAAATATTCATCAACCTCATTCAACAGCTGTACGACAACGGTACATGTCAAGTGATCCACAGCGGAAAACTCAGCAAGGCGTTTGGAGTAAACACAGGAGTCAGACAAGGGTGCTTATTACCACCAATGATATTCCTAATTGTGGTGGACTGGATTATGCGTCAGATAGTGGGAAACGAGCAGGCAGTGATATCCTGGACAGACAGGCGTGAAGAACCTAGAAGACCTGGATTTCCCGCGTAGATGATTTATGTTTGATGTGACACAAAATCGAAGACTTACAAGCGAAAACCGACAAACTGGTCGAAGAAGCAGCAAAAACAGGACTCCAGGTAAACATAGACAAGATGGAGGTGATGAAAATAACCAACCAACAACAACAGCAGCAACATCCATCGTCGATCACCATCAACGGGAGGGATTTGAAAGAGGTCACTTCATTCACTTATCTAGGGAGCATTGTCTCAACTACAGGCAGTCAGAATGGACGAGGATGTCAAATCGAGCGAGAATCGGGAAGGCGAGAAACACATTCATCAACCTGAAATCAATCTGGAAATCTTCGTCACTCACTCAGCATCAACAACAAAATTCGGATTTTCAATACAAACGTAAAGTCACTTCTTCTATACGGATCAGAAACTTGGCGGGCCACAAAGAATATTTCCAAAAGGCTGCAGACCTTTATTAACAACTGTCTTCGCTCAATACTGAAGATCAGATGGCCGGAAAGAATCACCAACAAGGAATTATGGGAACAAACAAAGCAAGAACCAATCGCCCAACAAATATGCAGGAGAAAGTGGGGATGGATCGGACACTCGCTGAGGAGACCGCTGGGTGACATCGCGCGCCAAGTCCTCGAGTGGAACCCGAAAGGGAAGCGGCGTGTGGGACGTCCAAGGGTGACATGGAGGAGATCGTGTGAAGAGGAGTTGAAACAGTATGGAATAACATGGATGCAGGCGAAAAGTACAGCAGAGGACAGAAGAAAATGGAGACGTGCAGTTGAAGTCCTATGTTCCACTAGGAACCAAAGGGAGCAATAATAATAAAATAATAAAATTCCTATCATATAAAGTTTCACAGCTGAGATAAACCAATTACAAAAATTTGAACTAAGTATTACCCATGAAGTAATATCACTGTGGTGAAAAACAACACAACAGCATAGTTTTGACTTAGTCAATTATCTACATGAGTTAGGTGGCACCTATCGCTGAAGGGACTAAGTGATCTGTCCTTTATGTTCCCAGTGAAACATAAGGATTCAAGTTAGAGCTCTATTGAATTTTCTGTGGCAGGGGTTGATAACCTTATGTCCAACATTCCCGCTTTACTAGGCTTATAATTGGCTTAGCGAGGTAAATGAGTGAGCCGGTCGGGAATCGAACCCCAGACCACATGCAAGCGTGGTTGGCGAACATTCTACCGCTGTACCATCGACGCACCTGTAGTGAACGTATAGCTGAACACTACTACCTAGTTTGGCTGATGATGAAAGGCAAGCACATTGAATGACGAAGTCTTTATCAACAATTTCTTGAGTCGGGTGTTATTCACTTCCACGAAATTTATCCTTTAAAGCTAACTATAGAGGGTTAAACTCTGTCACTCGGAAAGTTCACGGTTTCTCCACTCATGTATAGGCAAGGTAGCAGCTATGCGCGCATACAGAAAAAAACTCTTTCTTTAAGTTAGTCATAGTAAGGTTCTTTTTAAGTCGGTTAATCTCACTCCACTTCACCTTCCTGATTGTTATTGTCATCGCCGCAAAAATAACCCTCACCTAGTTTTAGCGGTGTAACCGATCATCAGGTGGTAGAATTAACCATCGTACAAATATGACTGCTAGTAGGTAGTGAATTCCATCGATCCCTGATATCAATGACCATCACTATTATGCCAATTTGGTTGGAGGATTTCATCATGAGTTGATATCGGTTAGAAAAGCATTGGAAAGCCACCTGGAAGTATTGGACAGCCAGTCGTTTCGTCAGCCTAGTTTGGGACTCCTCATCCGTACGCACCCACCATCAGGATTCGAACTCAGGACGAGACAGCTGTCCAGTACCCCCAGCTGGTGTTCCGATAGTTCTCTAATTGATGCCAGCTCATGATGAAATCCTACAACCAATCAAACAAAAAAATCCCCACAAAAACCAATACTTGAAAATTGATCTCATGCTCACTAGCGACTGGCCCTATCCAGGTAGGCAGTTACCAGGAGTTCTATTTGGAAGCTATGACCAGCAGGGTACAGCAGGTTGAAGGTGAGGACAGCGCGAAGAAGTCACGCTATGCTGTGAATTGGCAGAAGTTAGAATTCATGCACTGGCCGGCTGGCCATTGGATCGGTTGGGTACCAGTGGCTGAAAAATGGTCTATGAGCTAACTCGCCTTGTGACCAGAAGGTCCTGGATTCGAACCGTGGCGGTGGGTGTGTACTGATGAAGAGTTCCAGAGTAGGATGACTAAACAGCTGGCTGTGCAGTACTTCCAGGTGGTTTTCCAATAGTTCTCTAACCGATGTCAGCTCATGACGAAATCCTCCACCCAGTCAAACAAAAAAATCTCTACAAAACCAATACTTGAAAATTACCTCAATTGATGAACGTTTTACGCACAGATTCCTTAAATGTAGCCACCACTTGTCCCCCAACCAAATGCAGCGAGAATGTATCTAAACTAGTGATAAGTTATCTGTTGGGCTAAATCCACAGCTGTCTACAAATGTAAACAACTAAGAGGAGATTCAAATAAAACGCCATAAAACAACATGTGAACGCATACAAATACAAAAAAAGAGAGACTTACTTCTTTGTTCTTTAGGACTGATTGGCACCAATCGATGAGCTATTCTTAACAGGCCATCAACAAAATCCCATTCAGGTATTAATCGAGGCACTAAAAATCTTTGCATTGCTAATGTTTGATCGCTAGCAGATATGTAGGAGTGATAAAATGGACAACGAGGTAGATGATAAGAATTGTCTGATGACTGTACAACATCGATATTACTATTATTGGTAATGTTATTGTCTTCAACGCCAGGGTAATCATCGTCGATGTCTCCACCTGCGTCATCGTCATCATCATTACTATGATTACTGACAACATTTGGAACAGACATATACAATCCACTATCTAGTGGACTTAACGATGCTGTTGTAGAATTGCATAACTGGTTTGTTTGGATTTCATTGTTCTCTGTGCTTTTAGATGTCATTATTGTTTGACTTGGAGAGCAAGAGGAGGAGGAGCCAAGCGTTTTACTATGATTTCCAACAATATTGATAGCAGTCTTGGAGGCTGCAACAGTACGATCTAAAGACGATGATTTGACACAAGATGGAGGTGGGCAATTAATAGTTGATGATGAATTCAACCGTTGTAAACTGACTGATGATTGAGGACATTGCGAAAGATGAGACGATTGTGGTATAATCTCTTTGGTAACAATCTAAAAGACAATTAATATTTGAAAAAAAGAGAAGAAAGATTATTATTAGCTACAGGCAAAATATAAACAATAGAGTTTTAACAGCCAATCAACTCAATTCACAATTTATGTGTTATGCAATAGTGATAGAATACTCGCCAACGACGCATGTGGTTTAGAGTTCGATTCCCCATCGGCGGACTTTTAGACTTCTTCGAGCTTACTTACTAGCCAGTGGTGAGCCAGGAAAAGAGGAGGGCGGGGGCAAAGATTGTCTGTTTGCCTGTTTTCAACATAGAACAACTTTGCACAGATGTGCAGCAGTTTAAGTCGCCACACTCCCCACATGTAGCACACAAAGAGAAGAAACTAAAAAGAAGTGCAAAATAGAGACAGTAAGCAGAGATATGAGGCAAAAAATATTAATTTTGAAGAACAATATATTCTTGTTGGACATTATACGTCACAAGGAGTTGAGAACAACTGTGACCCATATTACCAATTGCCTCAAGCCTTCATTGATTTTTTACCGTCCCAAGGACCTCAACCAGGAAGCCACTCTACACCGACCTACGTGGCTGACTGACTTAAACTAACTGCTGTGGATTTCTTTGACTGATGAAGCCATGTTTTGGTTTGATAGCCACTAAATAACTCTTTTCCAACCTGATCTATTCTATGTCAGCTAACGTTGCCCGTCATCGAGGAAAGCGGTGACTAGTCAGTCAGGCGTAACACATGTCCTAACCATCTCCCTCTCAATCGCTGTAAACTCAAAACCTCGTCGGTTCATTTTCTCTCCTTACCTAGCACCGGACGCCTAATCTCAATATTGTTCACCCTATTATACCACTTCACACGGGACGAGGTAAAACGCAGACCACCTATGATCAAAGACAGCTAGCCAGGCTGTTCATGTCTTCCACTTTCAATGGTCAGGTAGCCATAAAAAGGACGGAGGAAACTGTTGGGCAGTACACACACCCTTTGTTCGACAGACAGCCGGATTCTACGTCTACACCAGAGACGGCGTAAACTGGCATATACCAAACGAGTATTCTGTATCCGTACTGAGATTTAGTCAGAGATCAATCCGCTGGCGTTGGCTGATGCAACTTCCCAAAACAGTGAGTGAAGTGGTCATCACGCTCCACCAACTACTTCACTCCCTATTTCTAAACTAGGAGTCAATGTAGTCCAGTCTTGTAGCCTCATCATTTTACATTTGACAAAGGCAGCAAATCGCATGTCAAACATTCGACGATTACTACTCGTGGAGGTGTTCAGAAGACTCTGCATTTTGTCAGCGTCCTCGCCTAGAACGACTATATCGTCTGCATATTCTAAGTCAACGAGATTATTCCCTGGTAGAAGTCAATCCCTGAGTCGCTGAAGTGAGTTAGGGTTAATTCCATTAGTGCATCTATGATGAAAGTGAATATAAATGGGGATAGTGGGCATCCTTGCCGGACACCACTAGTTGCCATCACTTCAGATGACAATATGCCGTTGGCTCTCACCTGGTTGCATGAGTTCGAGTACGGTGTCTTGATCAGTACAATGTATTTTCTTGGCATTCCCTTCACAACCGATCATCGCCAGAGTACCTCTCGGTCGACAGAACCGAATGCCGCCTTTAGGTCAAGAAGTTTAACGATTATTGGACTCTGGTAAGTATGCCTATGATCCAGAATCTGTCGAAGGGTGAACATA
Source organism: Trichobilharzia regenti (assembly GCA_944472135.2). Taxonomy (NCBI): domain Eukaryota; kingdom Metazoa; phylum Platyhelminthes; class Trematoda; order Strigeidida; family Schistosomatidae; genus Trichobilharzia; species Trichobilharzia regenti. The sequence continues at coordinate 11,165 of CALYDD020000307.1, read as the reverse complement.
TGATCAAAAACCCTCTTCTTGGTCTAAAGTCTGTCTAGTTCTCTCGTGCTTGTGCCTCCCGTGGACTGCTTAGCCTACGCATGATTACTGAGCCTAGAACTTTAGATACCATATTATTAGTCACAGGAAGACTTGTCTCCCTTCTTGTACATTGAACATCATAGAAGCAACCCCACCCTGTAAAACGATCACCAATGTTGTAAAAAATACAAACCTCAAAGCTTAAAATTAGATGTGTGTGCGTGGTTCTTATTTCATGCAAGAATACAAGATTAACACGATCAAAGTATATATACAGAAAACAGATACACTGCAGAATAGAAAAGGTATGCAATAAACAAATCAATAATAAATATTTGTATGAATTCGATCTCTGTCGAATCGGATCATTTAGTGTCTTCAAAGTGCGTCAGTAGTTCAGTGTTACAATGCACACTAGCAACACGAAAGGCCAGGATCCCAGTCCTACGCGACTCATGGCCATGGCCCCCGAAACCTTGCTTCGTTAACTAGTCAGTCATAAGATGGGAAAATAGGGAAGACTGGGTGGCTTGAGATTGTTAGCAATCTCACGCCGTAAGACAAAAATACCACCAAAAAGAAAAAAAGGAAAGTGTGTTGCCAAAATGAACACTTTCGACTGTCATTATCAGAGGGTAAAATATGTTTCCTAAAATTAGATAAGGATTCACTGCCATTGACTTCATGGATTGTTTGTATGTCTTGGTCTGGTCAGATATCAGTAGTTTTCTTCGTCTTCTACTCCATTCACACCGGCATATATTCTCCATGGGTGGGACATAGGGCTTCAAGCTAGACTTCTGAAGTTTCGGTAGCAGTTGTTTCAGTTTTACGCGGTGGTGTTGGTAGCTTCATGCCCAACCTTCCCCTCCTCACCTGCTTCACTACCTGCCTTAGCGAGGGTTTAGGAATGCATCGGCTGGGGATCAAATCTCAGACCACGTGTGAAGTGATTGGGGAGAGTTCTACCGCTGCTGAACCCCGACGCACACAGGATAATAATAATCAGCATAAATCTACACAAGTATTTACATAACCTAAACAGTCAATCGTTGTGAATGTGTATACTCATTGGGGTAAAAAGGAAAAGTAACTATTGCCTCATAGCAGTTAGATAGTAGAGTGTTTAGTTTCATAAATAAAGTGTGAAACCGAGGTTGAAACATGCAACTATAACACAGTATGATATTGATAATAAAGTTAACAGTACGAATAATAGTACAAGGTAATATTATAACTATCCAGTGTCAGTCGGAAAGATATCTGTCCCAGGTTGGCAATGAAGGCCATGAGATGTAGGATGATTGGGGACACTTTTTCGCAACACATAGATTAGGTTGAAAATACTTTTAAGGCAACTGCCTCAGTTATGCTTAGCAATAGAATGATATTGTTTGAAGCGAGTTACCCGTAGCAGTTTTTCATGTACCAGACTTTTATGGTGTAGGGGACTGCTGACAATAACCAGTTGGCCTCCCAGACCGAAGTAGATGGAAGCAGATTTCTTCTTTTTAAAGCACCATTAGACTTAAAACTCCACCTATACTGATCACAAGACGCTTTCGTTTCATCATAGAAAAAAGCGGAATCATTAAGTACTGGAAGATTTGTTTATGTCCATAATTTGGATCTGGAGGGAAAAACCGCACTCCACCTTTTACACTTGGGAAACCTAAGTTTGATTGGTTGGGATTTCATCATGAGCTGACATTAGTTAGAGAAGCATTGGAAAACCACCTGGAAGTACTGGACAGCCAGCTGTTTCGTCAGCCTAGTTTGGGACTCTTCATCAGTACACACCCATCGGCACTGTTCGAATCCAGGACCTTCTGGTCACAAGGCGAGTTAGCTCATAGACCATTTTTCAGCCATTGGTACCCAACCGATCCAATGGCCAGCCGGCCAGTGCATGAATTCTAACTTCTGCCAATTCACAATATAGTGCGCGACTACCTCGCAATGTATCCTTTAATGACTAATTGTCCTCACTTTCAACCTGCTGGTCACAGTTTCCAACCGAACTCCAGGTAACCACCACCTACCTGAACAGGGCCAATGGCTAGTGAGCACCACATCGATTCTCAATCATTGGTTTTGCAGGGGTTTTCTTTCATTGGTTAGAGGATTTCATCATGGCTGACGTAAATTAGAGAACCATTGGATGAGTTCGAGTCATGGCGGCGGTTGCGTACTGATGAGAAGTCCCAAACTAGGCTGGGAAAACAACTGTCTGTCCAGTACTCCCAGCTGGTTTTTCAATGCTTTTCTAACTGATGTCAGCTCATGATGAAATCCTTCAACCAACTAAACAAAACTCCTACAAAACCAAAACTTGAAAATCTCAGTTTCTATGGTTAAAAGAAGAATATCTGACTGTCTGTTTTCGACATAGAACAACTTTGCACCGATGTGCGACAGTTCAAGTCGCCACACTCCGTGTAGCACACATAGCAAGAGAAGAAAGTAGCATAATAGAGACAGTAATCAGAGGTGTGAGACAAAGGAAGAGTAATAACAAAGAACGAAATAGTTTCATTGGAAATCATAAGTCACAAGGAGTGGATACATCTACACCAGCCACTGAGACCATTTTGAGCCATGTCACCAATTGTTTCTAACCATTGGTTTTTACCGTCCCGAGGACCCCAACCAGTAAGCCAGTCTACACCTTCCCATGTGGCTTAGACTAACTGTTGTTGATTTCATGGACTGCTCAGGCTATGTTTTAGTTTTACCGCCGCTAGCTTTTTTCCAGCCTAGCCCTATATCAGCTAACATTGCTCGTCGAGGAAGGCGATGACTAGGCATACGTAAAACATATCCTAACCATCTCAGTCGATGTAACTTCACAGCCTCGTCGATTGATTTCCCCTCCTTAACTAGAATTCAACGCCTAACCTCAATATTGCTCACCTTATTATGCCACTTCACACAGGAGATAGAGCGCAGGCACCTATGATCAAAGACACCTAATCTTTTCATGTCTTCCACTCTCAGTGGCCAGGTCTCACAGCCATAAAGGAGGACGGAGCGGATTGATGAGCAGTACACCCTCCCTTTGGTCGATAGTCGAATATCTCGTCTACGCTAGAGACGGCGTAAGCTGGCAAATGTGAAAAAAAGAATATCCACTAATTGGACTCCCTCCTTCTCTCTCGCGCGTGCCTTTTCAACGGTTTCCATAGTCTAGTCTATGAGACTATATTTCTCTTTTTGCAATATGTCGGTAGATTTCAGAAAAGATATGAAAAGTAAACAGTAAAAGAACTTAGACTGTCACAAGAGTAATTATTGTCAGTGTGTGTGTGTATATGTGCGCGCTTGTGTGCGTGAGTGCCGTGTATACATGACTTGTGTTTATTTCATCATTCTCTTTCGCATTGTCAATGTGTTTTTGTTTAACAAATAGATCGATAAATAGTAATAATAACAATAAGAATAAAAAGCCTCACTTTATTAACATGTTAAATGCTATAATTTGATCGACTATTTTCTATAATTGAATCTATCTAATAATATATATCCTCTCTTTTCTTTCTACCTTGCAACGAAACGAGATAGGCATAATAATATAAGGACTGATAAAAGAGCCTCAAGTGATTTGTTCGTAGGAGGACAATGAACCGCGACAGATTTCTCATGTACCTGAGATTGTTTGGAGGGGTGGGGTGGGGGAGAAGATGTATAGTAATACTGCCCAGCTACTGTGCATAGGCTGTAGTAGGGGGGGGGGACGAGTTTCGAACCCTGCCATCAGTCACTCTAAGTCAATAAACCACACATCTTCATATTAGTCTTGTCTTCACTACTTCAAAGGTTTCTTTAAGCTTTCTGTTGCGAATCACGTGGTATGTTGCACCATCATAAGACTGTTGAATGAGGCTTATATAGGGTTGAAGTAGCCTCAAGGTCAACGCCGTCGACGGCCTTTCAAAGTCGACAAAGATGACGTAAAGAGTTGAGACTGTTGCGCTTCATGATGATGAAGATGCAAGACGTTGTAATTTGACCAGAAAATGGTTTGCTTTCACTGCATCCAGCTAGTTCCGTGTGGCGTTTCGCACGGTTGATGCGGTGTAATATTCCGTCCAGGGTAAACGGTAAGAGCATGATTCCTCAACACTAGTTTTTTTTAAAACAGACTTAAGTCCCCTTTTACTTGTCAGTTTGAAAAGGTAGTTGTTCTTTTGATCTTTAGGTACCTTTTAATCCTTCCAAACACTTTCTGCAATAGTGGTGTGTGAGTATAACCACTCGATCTGTTTAGAGTGCAAGTCAGGCTGGTTCTACTGCTTTTACGGCTCTTATTAACTTTAGGATATTAAAGACTCCGGTTAGTTTGATTGGACACTAACTATAGTGTAATGCATCTCGTCTTTTGCTTGCTTGGTGCAGACTGAATTCTATCAATCGAGTTTACGGTAGGGTAAGCATACTAGGTAGCTAGCCAACATGATGCCAATCAGCAAATGACCTCAAATGCACCAATCACATGAAGGGGCATTTTTGTGTGTTTTTTCCTTCACGTTCCCAGTGGAACATAGGGCTTCAAGCTAGTGGCTTGAGGTTTCTGTAGCAGTGTTTATGTTTACAGGATGAGTTGCTAGCCTCATGCCTAACCTCTCTTTACCAGCTTTATTACTGGCTTAGCGAGGTAAAGAAGTGAGTCGGCCGGGGATCGAACCTCGGACCAAGTGCATGATCAGCGAATACATATATTTATGAAAAAGATGTATAAAGACTGTTGACAAAAATACCTCTCAGTTTTAGGTTGGAGTATCAACACAGTATAATCCCATTGTGGGTAAAATTTATTTTGATAAAGTTTCACGGTGTTATACAGCAATATTTACCGAGCAATAAGCTGTGCTCGAAACGTTGTCATCAGTAAATGTTACTATATAATATTGTGAGAATTTATCAAAATAGGTTTTATCCACAATGAAACTATACTCTACCTCCACAGTGCACAAGTTCTGTTATATCAACAGAGTAATTGAACGACATTCTATGTATGTAATAATTGACATCTTCTAACCCTAAGAATAACCCTAATCTTTCCTCACGTGAAAATATGCCTAAACTAACCCTAATGTAACTTGAACTAACGCTAATGTAGCCTCTTGTAGGTTAATCTAACCCAGCTTGTCATTGGCCTAAAGCTTAACTTAATCTTTCCAAAACATAAGCTAAAATTTGCCAGCTATCTCATATAATAACATAGCACTTCGAAGAGCATATTTTATTGATGATGACACAACATTATTTGCCAGGTTTCACTAACTTGCTTTAGTGAGCGTTTCAAGGTCATTGGTGCGTAGGCACTCCATTGGTAGTAGTTAGGGATGCTTAAAGATTAACTTGGCCTCAGATAGTTGGAGGCGAGCAGCAGGAAGCCTTGGGTCTGCGTTTCGTGCTTGTTGGTATTCACTTGCCAGCAAGGCATATCTGCAGTCTTGAAAGAACTCATGCCCCTCCCCTTCTGAGATTCGAACCCGTGTCACCACCCCAGTGATGCAACCAGAGACGTTACCACTGAGCTATTCAGGCTGACGATTAACCTTCTGTACAACTGTATTTTTTTTTTTAGAAGGCCCTTTATTTCCCCAGGTCTGTCCACATGCTTTCATCTCCTCCTCGCATGACCTCCTCCAAGTCACCCTTGGACGACCAACTCGCCGCCTCCCTTTCGGGTTCCACTCGAGGGCTTGTCTAGTGATGTCACTTGATGGTTTCCTCAGCGTATGGCCAATCCATCTCCATTTGTTTCTGCCTATTTGTTTCACAATCGGTTCCTGATTGGTTCGCTCCCAGAGATCCCTGTTGCTGATCTTTTCTGGCCATCTGATCTTGAGTATTGAGCGGAGACAGTTGTTAATGAAGGTTTGAAGTTTGTTTGAGACGCTCTTTATGACTCGCCAAGTCTCTGATCCGTATAGTAGCACTGACTTCACATTGGAGTTGAAAATCCGGACTGTATTGGACGTTAACTACTATCTGTTGTGAGCCTGAATGGCTCCTCAGTGTTGACGTCTCTGACTGCAGCAGTGAGTGACACAGGAGTCGAATCCCAAAAGACTGCAGATACGCTTTGCTGATTAGCTGAAGAGTGCCAAGAAGCACAAAACCTAGTTCTAAGAGAAAGCTTCTTGCCAATTTCTTCCAATCATCTAGTGTTGGATTCAGGAAAATAACCCAAGGGCATAGATGTATTTGAGTGTTATGCAGCATACCAAGTTATCGCCTGTATCATTAAGCATTGTTAAGAGATATACATTTAGGATTGTAAAATAGCAAATGTTTGTCAAACTAAAACATAGCATCAATCGATAAAGTGATTGACTATTTGGTTTGTGATATGTAGGCAGGTGTAGACACTGTCTGGCTGGCTGGAGACTTTTCAAGGCATTATTAGCCAATGTCAATTTCAGTGATTGAGAGAGACAGAGAGACGCACTCACTAGTAGTGCATTAAATCGTCATTATAACTACTTTATGTAATTGGACTTGCTCTAGTTAATTTGTATTTTTTGTCTTTATCCATTATCCGTCGTCACATGACATGACAAGCGTAAACGAATACGTCATATTAAAACTATTAATTAGGTGGTTAAGATTTCTATACAGTTTGAATGTCTTATTTTATCGCCATTTACGTCAACTACTATTAGTACATTTTATATTCTTGCTATCATTTACAGATTAACCGTATTATTATTATTATTACTGTTATCAAGACGATTTACTTGCAATATATTTTATCACTTGACAAACAAATTTCCACTCTTCTCTATAGTTGATTTGTAAGGATTAGTTTTGTTTTTACGAGTTGATCACGGATTGATATAACAACTAGAGAATCATTGAAAACCAGCACCTGAATCCTGGACAGCTGTTTCATCCTAGTTTGGGAATCATCTGCAGTACACACCCACAACCAGCGAGGTCGTATACCATTCAGCCCCACTGGGACCCGATTCAATAGCCAGTGCATGAATTCTAACTTCTACTAATTCGTGATGCATTTAGCGCAACCACCAAGTAATGTCGTCGGCTGAATGGTATACGAACTTGCCTTGTAATCAGAAGGTCCTGCCATTGGGTGCGTACTTCCAATGATTCCTAAACTGGGACGAAACAGCTGGATGTGCAGTTATCTTACAGGTGCTTATCAATGGTTCTCTAACTGATATCAATCCGTGATCAACTCGTAAAAACAAATCTCCAATCATTATAATAAAGGTTTTTTTTTTGTATTTCCCAATGAATGAAAAGGCGCAAAACGATATTGTTGTTTTTACTGAAGTCTCCCTATTTAACGCCAGTGCTAATAACTTTATCAAAGCAGTAATATTAATTCAGAATTTTCAAAATCTCAGCCTATATATAACAACTTAATCATCATTCCTTAACATGGGGTCATTTTTGCGTCAAGTTGACCAATTGGTAAAGATAACAAAACCAGATGTAGAGTGTTGGATTTGATAGGTGTATGAAATTATAACAACAGCATGCGTTTACACATAATGAAATTGATTATGACATTCATGTTCATTTTGTCACTTCATAGGCGAGAGGAGTGTTGTAACCAAGTCAAATTCTGTTTTAGTGCATCGTTCATTCCTATTCAGACAATTTAGATTCCACTTGATATGAAATGCTGCTGATGATAATAGACGATATTTGTGATTTGTGCAATTTTCCTGGATTATTTCAATATTGGGGTTATTTTGTTTTTCATTCAGTGGGAAATACAAAAAACCTTTATTAAAATGAATATCATATACCCGACGCCCAAATTTTTTTCAAACTTATAAAAGTGAACTTGGTTTGGACACATACATATCTCCAATCACATGTTAAAAATTTTACACTGATGTAGACCTATCTATCTAGGTCAAAATGAGACGTAAAGACAAAAACGGCTCTCACTGAAACCATTTATCGACCAAAGGACATGCGGTATCATTCAGCAGTTAGCTTTATCCTCCCTTTATGTCTCTGAGTCAAAACCATTGAAAGCGCAAGATATGGAAAGGATAGCTGTCTTCAACCACAGATGTTTACGTTAGGTAATAGCTCTCTCATTTTCATGGTTTGGCAAAGGACAGACAAAAACAGTCTGTACCCCTGGATGTATCATCACTATTGATGAATGTACCACTTATGGAAACGGTAGATAACATTTGTCAAGAAATCACAGAAAGGCAATTGGATTTACGAATTCCCTTGTGTAGTAGACTTAAAGAATTACTCCTTAAATGCACAATGAATGTGCACTTCGTCTTCAATAATTCATACTACCAACAAGTAGATGGAATAGCTATGGGTTCAACATTAGGACCAGGATAAGCTGACTTCTTTCTCACAAAACTTGAAAACAGGAGATTGAAAGACAGCATCAAGGAGTTTGATATATATTATGGTTAGATCAATGATACATTTATCTGAGCTGATGAGAATGTAAACACAGACGAATTGTTGATGAAATTCAACAACATCCCCCCTTTGCTTACTTTAACTTGTGAAGAAGAGCAGGATGGCAGATTACATTTTCTGGATGTCTTGTTACGTGGGCGAAAAGATAGGTCACTTGGGAGAAGCGTGTATAGAAAAAGCACATTCATAGAGCAATACACACACTTCCCTAGTTACGTGCCCATGAAATATAAAAGAAATGTTGTTAAACGTCTTACGAAAAGAGCAAGAAAGATATGTACAGATGACCTCTAACAAAAGGAATTTGAATGTATCCATGATTCCTTGATGCAGATGGGCTATCCGAGTAGTTTCATAAAGAAACATATGAAAACCTCAGATAGAAAGTCTGACACTATGACTGCACATAAAAAGCCTCTGTTTATTAAGTTACAATTTAATGGTGACTTATCAAGTGAGATTTTATTCTAGAGACTTTCTAGAAGTATACGAAGAACGTGTTATGCAGCATACCTTTGTTTGTCATTCTCTAGTCGACGAATGATTGAGATGCAAATGAAGGAAAAGCTAGATAGCCTTCCCACATCTATACGCATTGATCAATTCAACTGCACCTGAGGTGACAGTTATGTTGCGCGTACTACTAGACAGCTTAGCCAAAGTGTTAGTGAACATCTCCCATCTTCGTGGTTTGGCAAAGGACAGACGATAACAATTCTTAGCTCAATTTTGTCACACTAAATTGATAGTGGTCATGTAGTCGAGAAAACGAGAGCTTTCAAGGTAATCCAGTGTATCCCATCGAATCTTTCCAATAGACTTCGTATTCGTCTACTGCACGCATACAGTTGAGGTGATCGGCATTCAAACTATAGTAAACCTAAACTATGCATTCAAAAAAAGTTCGTACAGCCATTACCCCCCCCCTTGTTGGCCTATTAAGACATAACCAACTAATGACTTCTACACCACCCCTTGTTTATATTTTCAACCCCTTTCTTATCATCCCTTAATCTTATCGCATCTTCATTATAAACGTGTTTCATTTCTTCCCCTTACAAACTAACATTACTTAATCAGTTCATTTGTTTTTACTAGCTTTATCGACTACTTCCACTTGAACTATTGTTTATTTAATCATGCTGTTTTTCATTATTCGTGCTATCACAGATTGCCTCACCTTTTTATCCTTATTATTGATAGAACTATTATTATTATTACAATTATTATGACTAATTGCAAAATTTAGATGCACAATCTTGCTAACCTATAGAGAAAACATCTTGATTGGCTTATATTTGAATTTGTATTTGCAAAGTTATGTAGGCATATTAGAGTTAAGCCTGATGAGATCTAAATTGAAAGCACAATATTGTCCGCTCAAGTGTATTGTTCTAAATTTTATTATGGGAATATTTAGTATTACATGATACAGTACGGTGAACAGTAAGGAGGTAAGGAGGGAAAGTCATTCGATAAAGTTGTGAAAGTGAATCGATTGAGATCCCTCGATCACGTGTCACGCAAGCGCAGCCACCACTTACCCTGACATATATCACTAGATTGAAAAAGGAGGTAAAGGTTGCCAAATCAAAACCCATAATCAATTCATGAAGTTCACTACATATTTCTACTTTTCAGTGCTGAATGGAGTGTGACAAATTGAATTGCTGCACTTTAGTGCAGACTTCTATGTTGAAACTGCATCAGTCTCATTAATATACATCTTCTTTTAATTTCAACTAATTTCACACCGAAGACAATGTTTAATACATGACGACTGTTAAGAATTGTTCCAAAGAGTGACGCATTACTGACAGAAGCTGATGATACCACTCTCAATTGATGTCTAGGCTGAAGTAGGTCGAACAAGAGTAGAACCTTTGAATTAATGATATTAGATAGTTGAAGACAATCCACCACAGGAAGCCTTATTTGACCTAGGTTTCGTGCTAGTTGGCACCCACCAGTCAGTCGGCAAGGCGTATCTGCAACCTTGAAGGAACTCTTATCTCTCTTCTGAGATTCGAACCTGCGTCACCCAGTGCTGCAGTCAGAGACGTTAACACTGAGCCATTCGGGTTCGCGATTGACCTCCTGCAAGACTGTACTTGATAATTTTAATTAGCCAATAGTTAGTAACTAGTTTAATGTGTCTAGCCCTTTGTTTGGTGCAGACTGAATTCTATCGGTCATGCGCGAATAGCTCAGTGGTAACGTCTCTGATTGTAGCAATCGGTGACACGGGTTCCGATCTCAGAAGTGGGACATGAGTTCCTTCAATATTGCAGACACGCCTTGCTGATTTTTGAGTGCCAACTAGCACGAAACCTAGGTCAGGCGAGGCTTCATGTGGCCAGTTGATTGCAACCCCCCAACCATCAATTATCAGCAATTCAGATTACACCGTTATGACGAGCCACCTAGAATAGTGGCCACATCACAAACTTGTTTGATATAATTCAGTCTCCACCAAACAAAAACTGGACACATTTCACTAATTACCAAATAGTGTCTAATCAAAAGAATCGAATCGGTGATCCACTTGGTTGAAAGCTGAGTACTAACGGTAATGACCCATATAGCTTACACACACACACACACACACACACTTATTGCTACGGATGTAATGGAAATAAGGCGAAATATGGAGCGAATGACGACAGAACTGCCTAAAATCAAAACGACTGCAACCAATGAAAAAA
>CALYDD020000305.1:0-14653 GCA_944472135.2 Trichobilharzia regenti | reverse complement strand
TATACTGGTGGAGTGGTCTAGCGATGGTGGCATTCAGGTGGTTGGTGTTCATGTGTATGTTGTCTGAGTTTTTGTTTGTTTGTTTGTTTGTTTGTGTGCTTGCTTGTTAGCTTGTCATTGAGTGAGTGGGTGAGTGTGTGAGTGTGTGAGTGAAGTGTATTAGACTGTGAAGTTTTTTGATGTGTTTGTTGATGTGAGTGACTTGAGTAATTGAGTTAGTTTTCGGTTTCGAGTGTAGGAGGAGTATAGTTGGGATTGGGGCCCCGTGGCCCAATGGATAAGGCATCTGACTTCGGATCAGAAGATTGCGGGTTCGAGTCCCGTCGGGGTCGAGGCTTTTCCTCCGGTTACCATCACAACGTGCCATTCCTTCAAGAATCCAGTCCCTGCTCACCTCCTTCATCCCCACCAGATCCTGTCAACCAGACTCCTCTGCAACTGGATTTCAGCGGAATATCAGCTCGGAGATCTGTGCACACCTGGTCGCTCCAGGGACTCAATTCAAATCACTCCTCACTGACGTAGAACTGTCTGTCACCGAGGTGAATCACACACAACATCTCCTCCGTCTGTGTACTTCTCTCCACTGAATGAATCGAATAACTACTCGATTCATTCATTCATTCATCCACTCACTCACTCACTCACACAACCACTCATTCATTCAGTATTTCACTCAATCTGACACTCACACTCACACACACACACACACACACAGTGAATATGTCACTCTCTCTTTGGCCACTCCATCAATCACTTCATCTGTCAAACACTGCCTCACTCTCACTCACTCCCTCTCTATCTCTCAACCATTCTCTCACTTACTCCGTCTCGTTCCCTCTCCAACTCCCTTTCATTCGATGAGCCAATCAACCAAGAATTCACTCGTGCATTAAACACTGAATCCGTTCATCATTAACTAATCAATCCACTCGTTGAGAATGAATCCTGAACAGTGGACGACACGCTAATGACTATGCTAGCTCCAGTTCAGGATCACGTTGCAGTGCTGTCAAATCACTGATTGGTGAAAAGTGTTTAAAGTGCACAATAGTACAATAGAAGACGCATACCTGAGTTCCAGACTCCCTCTTCGCTGGACGCCGGCAACACATCCGCCTTTCTAAACATCATCCATGTGATCCTTTCTAAGGGTTAGTCAACTAGATGCTGTCTCGATCTTTGTCAATCTGGCTGACGATTTGAACTAGCTCAATGCATGTCTTCCAGTTTAACTGGTGCTGTGCAGCTTGTTACACAGACTTTACAAAACACCCTCCTTACAAACGCACCTCCGAAAACCACCTCGCTTCTCCTACAGAGGAGAGTGTAGGTCGACCACGATTGAGACGACTTCAAATAATTCCTGTCTATCTGATTCATCGCTTCCTACTCCTCATACTCCACATTATTCCACATTGCAAAGCGTTTTACTTGATCGTCACTCTGAACGCGCTCATCTATCCACCGAGATTCGAACGTGGTGTGGTGTTGTGTGGTATCGTTTGGTGTGTTCGTGTATGTGTGTGTGTGGTCTACTCGAAATTAGTAGTAGTATACTGGTGGAGTGGTCTAGCGATGGTGGCATTCAGGTGGTTGGTGTTCATGTGTATGTTGTCTGAGTGTTTGTTTGTTTGTTTGTTTGTGTGCTTGCTTGTTAGCTTGTCATTGAGTGAGTGGGTGAGTGTGTGAGTGTGTGAGTGAAGTGTATTAGACTGTGAAGTATTTTGATGTGTTTGTTGATGTGAGTGACTTGAGTAATTGAGTTAGTTTTCGGTTTCGAGTGTAGGAGGAGTATAGTTGGGATTGGGGCCCCGTGGCCCAATGGATAAGGCATCTGACTTCGGATCAGAAGATTGCGGGTTCGAGTCCCGTCGGGGTCGAGGCTTTTCCTCCGGTTACCATCACAACGTGCCATTCCTTCAAGAATCCAGTCCCTGCTCACCTCCTTCATCCCCACCAGATCCTGTCAACCAGACTCCTCTGCAACTGGATTTCAGCGGAATATCAGCTCGGAGATCTGTGCACACCTGGTCGCTCCAGGGACTCAATTCAAATCACTCCTCACTGACGTAGAACTGTCTGTCACCGAGGTGAATCACACACAACATCTCCTCCGTCTGTGTACTTCTCTCCACTGAATGAATCGAATAACTACTCGATTCATTCATTCATCCACTCACTCACTCACTCATCCCTCACACAACCACTCATTCATTCAGTATTTCACTCAATCTGACACTCACACGCACACACACACACACACACAGTGAATATGTCACTCTCTCTTTGGCCACTCCATCAATCACTTCATCTGTCAAACACTGCCTCACTCTCACTCACTCCCTCTCTATCTCTCAACCATTCTCTCACTTACTCCGTCTCGTTCCCTCTCCAACTCCCTTTCATTCGATGAGCCAATCAACCAAGAATTCACTCGTGCATTAAACACTGAATCCGTTCATCATTAACTAATCAATCCACTCGTTGAGAATGAATCCTGAACAGTGGACGACACGCTAATGACTATGCTAGCTCCAGTTCAGGATCACGTTGCAGTGCTGTCAAATCACTGATTGGTGAAAAGTGTTTAAAGTGCACAATAGTACAATAGAAGACGCATACCTGAGTTCCAGACTCCCTCTTCGCTGGACGCCGGCAACACATCCGCCTTTCTAAACATCATCCATGTGATCCTTTCTAAGGGTTAGTCAACTAGATGCTGTCTCGATCTTTGTCAATCTGGCTGACGATTTGAACTAGCTCAATGCATGTCTTCCAGTTTAACTGGTGCTGTGCAGCTTGTTACACAGACTTTACAAAACACCCTCCTTACAAACGCACCTCCGAAAACCACCTCGCTTCTCCTACAGAGGAGAGTGTAGGTCGACCACGATTGAGACGACTTCAAATAATTCCTGTCTATCTGATTCATCGCTTCCTACTCCTCATACTCCACATTATTCCACATTGCAAAGCGTTTTACTTGATCGTCACTCTGAACGCGCTCATCTATCCACCGAGATTCGAACGTGGTGTGGTGTTGTGTGGTATCGTTTGGTGTGTTCGTGTATGTGTGTGTGGGTCTACTCGAAATTAGTAGTAGTATACTGGTGGAGTGGTCTAGCGATGGTGGCATTCAGGTGGTTGGTGTTCATGTGTATGTTGTCTGAGTGTTTGTTTGTTTGTTTGTTTGTTTGTGTGCTTGCTTGTTAGCTTGTCATTGAGTGAGTGGGTGAGTGTGTGAGTGTGTGAGTGAAGTGTATTAGACTGTGAAGTTTTTTGATGTGTTTGTTGATGTGAGTGACTTGAGTAATTGAGTTAGTTTTCGGTTTCGAGTGTAGGAGGAGTATAGTTGGGATTGGGGCCCCGTGGCCCAATGGATAAGGCATCTGACTTCGGATCAGAAGATTGCGGGTTCGAGTCCCGTCGGGGTCGAGGCTTTTCCTCCGGTTACCATCACAACGTGCCATTCCTTCAAGAATCCAGTCCCTGCTCACCTCCTTCATCCCCACCAGATCCTGTCAACCAGACTCCTCTGCAACTGGATTTCAGCGGAATATCAGCTCGGAGATCTGTGCACACCTGGTCGCTCCAGGGACTCAATTCAAATCACTCCTCACTGACGTAGAACTGTCTGTCACCGAGGTGAATCACACACAACATCTCCTCCGTCTGTGTACTTCTCTCCACTGAATGAATCGAATAACTACTCGATTCATTCATTCATTCATTCATCACTCACTCACTCACTCACACAACCACTCATTCATTCAGTATTTCACTCAATCTGACACTCACACACACACACACACACACACACAGTGAATATGTCACTCTCTCTTTGGCCACTCCATCAATCACTTCATCTGTCAAACACTGCCTCACTCTCACTCACTCCCTCTCTATCTCTCAACCATTCTCTCACTTACTCCGTCTCGTTCCCTCTCCAACTCCCTTTCATTCGATGAGCCAATCAACCAAGAATTCACTCGTGCATTAAACACTGAATCCGTTCATCATTAACTAATCAATCCACTCGTTGAGAATGAATCCTGAACAGTGGACGACACGCTAATGACTATGCTAGCTCCAGTTCAGGATCACGTTGCAGTGCTGTCAAATCACTGATTGGTGAAAAGTGTTTAAAGTGCACAATAGTACAATAGAAGACGCATACCTGAGTTCCAGACTCCCTCTTCGCTGGACGCCGGCAACACATCCGCCTTTCTAAACATCATCCATGTGATCCTTTCTAAGGGTTAGTCAACTAGATGCTGTCTCGATCTTTGTCAATCTGGCTGACGATTTGAACTAGCTCAATGCATGTCTTCCAGTTTAACTGGTGCTGTGCAGCTTGTTACACAGACTTTACAAAACACCCTCCTTACAAACGCACCTCCGAAAACCACCTCGCTTCTCCTACAGAGGAGAGTGTAGGTCGACCACGATTGAGACGACTTCAAATAATTCCTGTCTATCTGATTCATCGCTTCCTACTCCTCATACTCCACATTATTCCACATTGCAAAGCGTTTTACTTGATCGTCACTCTGAACGCGCTCATCTATCCACCGAGATTCGAACGTGGTGTGGTGTTGTGTGGTATCGTTTGGTGTGTTCGTGTATGTGTGTGTGTGGTCTACTCGAAATTAGTAGTAGTATACTGGTGGAGTGGTCTAGCGATGGTGGCATTCAGGTGGTTGGTGTTCATGTGTATGTTGTCTGAGTGTTTGTTTGTTTGTTTGTTTGTGTGCTTGCTTGTTAGCTTGTCATTGAGTGAGTGGGTGAGTGTGTGAGTGTGTGAGTGAAGTGTATTAGACTGTGAAGTATTTTGATGTGTTTGTTGATGTGAGTGACTTGAGTAATTGAGTTAGTTTTCGGTTTCGAGTGTAGGAGGAGTATAGTTGGGATTGGGGCCCCGTGGCCCAATGGATAAGGCATCTGACTTCGGATCAGAAGATTGCGGGTTCGAGTCCCGTCGGGGTCGAGGCTTTTCCTCCGGTTACCATCACAACGTGCCATTCCTTCAAGAATCCAGTCCCTGCTCACCTCCTTCATCCCCACCAGATCCTGTCAACCAGACTCCTCTGCAACTGGATTTCAGCGGAATATCAGCTCGGAGATCTGTGCACACCTGGTCGCTCCAGGGACTCAATTCAAATCACTCCTCACTGACGTAGAACTGTCTGTCACCGAGGTGAATCACACACAACATCTCCTCCGTCTGTGTACTTCTCTCCACTGAATGAATCGAATAACTACTCGATTCATTCATTCATTCATCATCCACTCACTCACTCACTCACTCACTCACACAACCACTCATTCATTCAGTATTTCACTCAATCTGACACTCACACGCACACACACACACACACACAGTGAATATGTCACTCTCTCTTTGGCCACTCCATCAATCACTTCATCTGTCAAACACTGCCTCACTCTCACTCACTCCCTCTCTATCTCTCAACCATTCTCTCACTTACTCCGTCTCGTTCCCTCTCCAACTCCCTTTCATTCGATGAGCCAATCAACCAAGAATTCACTCGTGCATTAAACACTGAATCCGTTCATCATTAACTAATCAATCCACTCGTTGAGAATGAATCCTGAACAGTGGACGACACGCTAATGACTATGCTAGCTCCAGTTCAGGATCACGTTGCAGTGCTGTCAAATCACTGATTGGTGAAAAGTGTTTAAAGTGCACAATAGTACAATAGAAGACGCATACCTGAGTTCCAGACTCCCTCTTCGCTGGACGCCGGCAACACATCCGCCTTTCTAAACATCATCCATGTGATCCTTTCTAAGGGTTAGTCAACTAGATGCTGTCTCGATCTTTGTCAATCTGGCTGACGATTTGAACTAGCTCAATGCATGTCTTCCAGTTTAACTGGTGCTGTGCAGCTTGTTACACAGACTTTACAAAACACCCTCCTTACAAACGCACCTCCGAAAACCACCTCGCTTCTCCTACAGAGGAGAGTGTAGGTCGACCACGATTGAGATGACTTCAAATAATTCCTGTCTATCTGATTCATCGCTTCCTACTCCTCATACTCCACATTATTCCACATTGCAAAGCGTTTTACTTGATCGTCACTCTGAACGCGCTCATCTATCCACCGAGATTCGAACGTGGTGTGGTGTTGTGTGGTATCGTTTGGTGTGTTCGTGTATGTGTGTGTGTGGTCTACTCGAAATTAGTAGTAGTATACTGGTGGAGTGGTCTAGCGATGGTGGCATTCAGGTGGTTGGTGTTCATGTGTATGTTGTCTGAGTGTTTGTTTGTTTGTTTGTTTGTGTGCTTGCTTGTTAGCTTGTCATTGAGTGAGTGGGTGAGTGTGTGAGTGTGTGAGTGAAGTGTATTAGACTGTGAAGTATTTTGATGTGTTTGTTGATGTGAGTGACTTGAGTAATTGAGTTAGTTTTCGGTTTCGAGTGTAGGAGGAGTATAGTTGGGATTGGGGCCCCGTGGCCCAATGGATAAGGCATCTGACTTCGGATCAGAAGATTGCGGGTTCGAGTCCCGTCGGGGTCGAGGCTTTTCCTCCGGTTACCATCACAACGTGCCATTCCTTCAAGAATCCAGTCCCTGCTCACCTCCTTCATCCCCACCAGATCCTGTCAACCAGACTCCTCTGCAACTGGATTTCAGCGGAATATCAGCTCGGAGATCTGTGCACACCTGGTCGCTCCAGGGACTCAATTCAAATCACTCCTCACTGACGTAGAACTGTCTGTCACCGAGGTGAATCACACACAACATCTCCTCCGTCTGTGTACTTCTCTCCACTGAATGAATCGAATAACTACTCGATTCATTCATTCATCCACTCACTCACTCACTCACTCACTCACACAACCACTCATTCATTCAGTATTTCACTCAATCTGACACTCACACACACACAGTGAATATGTCACTCTCTCTTTGGCCACTCCATCAATCACTTCATCTGTCAAACACTGCCTCACTCTCACTCACTCCCTCTCTATCTCTCAACCATTCTCTCACTTACTCCGTCTCGTTCCCTCTCCAACTCCCTTTCATTCGATGAGCCAATCAACCAAGAATTCACTCGTGCATTAAACACTGAATCCGTTCATCATTAACTAATCAATCCACTCGTTGAGAATGAATCCTGAACAGTGGACGACACGCTAATGACTATGCTAGCTCCAGTTCAGGATCACGTTGCAGTGCTGTCAAGTCACTGATTGGTGAAAAGTGTTTAAAGTGCACAATAGTACAATAGAAGACGCATACCCTAGTTCCAGACTCCCTCTTCGCTGGACGCCGGCAACACATCCGCCTTTCTAAACATCATCCATGTGATCCTTTAGAGGTTGAGGGATATTAATTGTTTGACGTGATATCTCGTTCAACAACTTCTAATTAATTTATTCTCGCGTACCAAAGACAAAGCAAAAGCCAACAATTGATCGTCCAAACCAATAGATGTATTTACGAACCAAAACCAGCCGTTAGACGAACGCTTAGCTAGCTAGTGATCGTGCACGTTACACGACGGGTACCAAATGGCGGGGATGCTTGACCGGAAGCCTTCAGCTAAACAAGTCGACTTAAACAGTGGTGGTCAGCATCCAATGAGTGATTGCTGTGGTCAATAATTTTGGGGAATTATTTACCGCTACAGCTCACTCCCCCCCTAGTGGGGTCGTGAGGACCCTAAGACAGAACCAGCCGGAAGTAAAAAAAACTCGATGGTTCCCTTTCGGGTGAAAAAAATCTTCCGAGCGGCTTGGTCTTATGCCTACTGGTTTGTCTGCCTATGCTAATGGGGTGTTTGTACATAGCTTCCTGGTGTTGTTCGTTGGATTCCGTGCTTCGTTTGTTTCCCGTCCAGTGCCCGTCGCACCTGGAAAAGAAAACAAGAACGCTAAGAACCATGTCGAGGAAAATGTACGAAATGACCTTTTTGGTTAAAAAAAATTATGTGCATTTACTATACAGTAAAATAATGCTAAGTTCAGAACATCGAAAAAAAATACATATAATTAATTTTTTTGTGTATGTTACATGAACTGTTGAAAAAAAATTTTTGTGTTTGGTGGTACTGTATATAAAAAAATTTATACGTCAAAAAAAAATAGTTAGTACCACGAACGAGTGAGTTGCGTGAATCACACGACTTCGTTAAGTCAAATAAGTGTGCAAATGTTCTGGGAACCTTACGGTGCGTCCAGAACGGTTTTTCTTAGGAGGCTCAACCTTAGTAGCCAGTGGGCGAATGCCCTTGCAGTCAATAGTGTGACCCAGGAAGTCGAGTGAGTCAACACCGATTTGACACTTTTGAATATTGATGGTAACACCATGTTGGCGTAACCTGTCAAATGCCAAGTCCAAGTGCCTAAGGTGAGTTTCCTTGTCTGGACTGGCAATGAGGCAGTCGTCTAAGTATGCGTATACAAAGTCGAGACCGCGAAATACTTCGTCAATGAAGCGTTGGAATGTTTGGGCTGCATTCCGAAGACCGAATGGCATACGTAGAAATTCAAAAAGTCCGAAAGGCGTAATGATAGCCGTTTTCGGGATGTCTTCTGTTGCCATCGGGATTTGGTTATACGCTTTAACCAAGTCGATTTTGGAGAATATAGTCGCGCCGGATAAGGTTGCCGTCAAGTCGTGTATATGAGGCAACGGGTAGCAATCAGGGGTTGTTTTGGCATTCACTCGCCGGTAATCACCGGTGGGTCGCCAATCGTTGCTATCCTTTTTCGGAACCATATGAAGTGGGGATGCCCATGGGCTATTCGAAGGTCGAATGATGCCAAGGCTAAGCATATGGTCAAATTCATTCCTGGCGATTCTCAGTTTGTCAGGAGCTAATCGTCGTGCTTTAGATGTCACAGGTTGTCCTGTGGTAATGATGTGGTGCATAACATTGCTGGTTATGCACGGTAGGTCGTTCGACGGGCAGTTAAGTTCCGGATACTTGTCAACGATAGGTTGAAAAGTTGGATCAAGAATTGCCTTTATCTTAACGGGTGACAAGCTAGGGCCTATGTAGCTGATGCCTTTGATAGACAGACTAGTAGTATTGTCAATCAGTCGTTTTCGGCGGACGTCTACGAGTAAATCATGATGATTAAGTAGGTCCGTGCCAATGATGGGCATTGTAACGTCAGCGAGAAGGAAAATCCACCGAATAGGTTTGCGTAAACCTACGTTCAGATAGACGTATTTCCTACCAAAGGTTGCGATTGGTTTTCCATTTGCAGCCTGTAAGTTGAAGGTAGGTTCCTTCTGTCGATCTGCTGCTGTAGCAGGAAGGACGCTGACTTCGGCGCCTGTGTCGACTAAGTATCGAGTCTGGCTTATCACATCATGGATGTAAAGTAGGCGGCTAGTGCCACCGGCGACGGTTGCCGCTAACGCGTGCCGGCGGGATAGTTTCCCGCAGACTTTGAGACATTTCCGAAGTTACAAGGCTTACGGCAACACTTCGCTTCTTGGCCATAGGTGTTGTGGTACCAGCACCAGTCAGGGTTTTTCAGTGAACGTGGTTTGGACTTAGATCGACCACGCGAGTTCCTGCGTTGAGGAGATTTAGGACGACGGTTGGAGGATTTAGAATGCGTGTTTGACCTAAACATCTGCTGAAGGGAGTTGCATAACTCTGTCATTGCAGGATCCTCACTCGAAGTCTGCTTAGTCATTGAGCATATTTCGGGGACAGACCGTTTAGTTATTTCTAGAATCTTATCTGCAGTAATAGCTAAGTTCTCTATTACAGTACCCTCAAGTGTCACAAGTACGGTCTGTACAGATTGTGGCAACTTGGTTAAGAAGAGTTCTCTAAACAGTCCTTCGTCGAACTGACATTGGCCGACGACTTGTTTCATTCTTGTCAGCATGCTCACGGCTGACTGATCTCCTAACTCGATGTTGCGAAATAATTCATCTAGACGTTGTCTGTCCGTGAGAGCGTTTCTCCTGAGGAGGGATGCTTTCAGCAACTCGTACGAGTTACTTACCTCGGGACTCAACATCTGTGATGTTACGTACTTGCTGAATTCCCGCGGTAGGGCGTGAATAACTGCAAGTAACTGTGAACGTTGATCAGTTATCCCATGCTCACAAAAATCTGCTTCAGCTAGCAGAAACCACGTTTCAGCATTATCTGGCCAGTATGGTACGAGCTGAATGGTTTTAGGAGTTGAGCGGATACGGATGACCTTGGGACTAAGATCACTCATGACGAAAATTATGTCGAATAATATATGGTACAAGAACAAATACAAAATGGAACGAACTCACCGGGATTATCTGAGTAATTGTCGTAGATGAAGTTCGCGGTTGGGCTCACCAGTTTAAAGGTGGGCGGATTTATCGTGGGTGAAGTTCGCGGTTGGGCTCACCAGTTTAGAGGTTGAGAGATATTAAAGGTTTGACGTGATATCTCGTTCAACAACTTCTAATTAATTTATTCTCGCGTACCAAAGACAAAGCAAAAGCCAAAAATTGATCGTCCAAACCAATAGATGTATTTACGAACCAAAACCAGCCGTTAGACGAACGCTTAGCTAGCTAGTGATCGTGCACGTTACACGACGGGGTACCAAATGGCGGGGATGCTTGACCGGAAGCCTTCAGCTAAACAAGTCGACTTAAACAGTGGTGGTCAGCATCCAATGAGTGATTGCTGTGGTCAATAATTTTGGGGAATTATTTACCGCTACAATCCTTTCTAAGGGTTAGTCAACTAGATACTGTCTCGATCTTTGTCAATCTGGCTGACGATTTGAACTAGCTCAATGCATGTCTTCCAGTTTAACTGGTGCTGTGCAGCTTGTTACACAGACTTTACAAAACACCCTCCTTACAAACGCACCTCCGAAAACCACCTCGCTTCTCCTACAGAGGAGAGTGTAGGTCGACCACGATTGAGACGACTTCAAATAATTCCTGTCTATCTGATTCATCGCTTCCTACTCCTCATACTCCACATTATTCCACATTGCAAAGCGTTTTACTTGATCGTCACTCTGAACGCGCTCATCTATCCACCGAGATTCGAACGTGGTGTGGTGTTGTGTGGTATCGTTTGGTGTGTTCGTGTATGTGTGTGTGTGTGGTCTGCTCGAAATTAGTAGTAGTATACTGGTGGAGTGGTCTAGCGATGGTGGCATTCAGGTGGTTGGTGTTCATGTGTATGTTGTCTGAGTTTTTGTTTGTTTGTTTGTTTGTTTGTTTGTGTGCTTGCTTGTTAGCTTGTCATTGAGTGAGTGGGTGAGTGTGTGAGTGTGTGAGTGAAGTGTATTAGACTGTGAAGTATTTTGATGTGTTTGTTGATGTGAGTGACTTGAGTAATTGAGTTAGTTTTCGGTTTCGAGTGTAGGAGGAGTATAGTTGGGATTGGGGCCCCGTGGCCCAATGGATAAGGCATCTGACTTCGGATCAGAAGATTGCGGGTTCGAGTCCCGTCGGGGTCGAGGCTTTTCCTCCGGTTACCATCACAACGTGCCATTCCTTCAAGAATCCAGTCCCTGCTCACCTCCTTCATCCCCACCAGATCCTGTCAACCAGACTCCTCTGCAACTGGATTTCAGCGGAATATCAGCTCGGAGATCTGTGCACACCTGGTCGCTCCAGGGACTCAATTCAAATCACTCCTCACTGACGTAGAACTGTCTGTCACCGAGGTGAATCACACACAACATCTCCTCCGTCTGTGTACTTCTCTCCACTGAATGAATCGAATAACTACTCGATTCATTCATTCATTCATTCATCCACTCACTCACTCACTCACTCACTCACACAACCACTCATTCATTCAGTATTTCACTCAATCTGACACTCACACGCACACACACACACACACAGTGAATATGTCACTCTCTCTTTGGCCACTCCATCAATCACTTCATCTGTCAAACACTGCCTCACTCTCACTCACTCCCTCTCTATCTCTCAACCATTCTCTCACTTACTCCGTCTCGTTCCCTCTCCAACTCCCTTTCATTCGATGAGCCAATCAACCAAGAATTCACTCGTGCATTAAACACTGAATCCGTTCATCATTAACTAATCAATCCACTCGTTGAGAATGAATCCTGAACAGTGGACGACACGCTAATGACTATGCTAGCTCCAATTCAGGATCACGTTGCAGTGCTGTCAAATCACTGATTGGTGAAAAGTGTTTAAAGTGCACAATAGTACAATAGAAGACGCATACCTGAGTTCCAGACTCCCTCTTCGCTGGACGCCGGCAACACATCCGCCTTTCTAAACATCATCCATGTGATCCTTTCTAAGGGTTAGTCAACTAGATGCTGTCTCGATCTTTGTCAATCTGGCTGACGATTTGAACTAGCTCAATGCATGTCTTCCAGTTTAACTGGTGCTGTGCAGCTTGTTACACAGACTTTACAAAACACCCTCCTTACAAACGCACCTCCGGAAACCACCTCGCTTCTCCTACAGAGGAGAGTGTAGGTCGACCACGATTGAGACGACTTCAAATAATTCCTGTCTATCTGATTCATCGCTTCCTACTCCTCATACTCCACATTATTCCACATTGCAAAGCGTTTTACTTGATCGTCACTCTGAACGCGCTCATCTATCCACCGAGATTCGAACGTGGTGTGGTGTTGTGTGGTATCGTTTGGTGTGTTCGTGTATGTGTGTGTGTGGTCTACTCGAAATTAGTAGTAGTATACTGGTGGAGTGGTCTAGCGATGGTGGCATTCAGGTGGTTGGTGTTCATGTGTATGTTGTCTGAGTTTTTGTTTGTTTGTTTGTTTGTTTGTGTGCTTGCTTGTTAGCTTGTCATTGAGTGAGTGGGTGAGTGTGTGAGTGTGTGAGTGAAGTGTATTAGACTGTGAAGTATTTTGATGTGTTTGTTGATGTGAGTGACTTGAGTAATTGAGTTAGTTTTCGGTTTCGAGTGTAGGAGGAGTATAGTTGGGATTGGGGCCCCGTGGCCCAATGGATAAGGCATCTGACTTCGGATCAGAAGATTGCGGGTTCGAGTCCCGTCGGGGTCGAGGCTTTTCCTCCGGTTACCATCACAACGTGCCATTCCTTCAAGAATCCAGTCCCTGCTCACCTCCTTCATCCCCACCAGATCCTGTCAACCAGACTCCTCTGCAACTGGATTTCAGCGGAATATCAGCTCGGAGATCTGTGCACACCTGGTCGCTCCAGGGACTCAATTCAAATCACTCCTCACTGACGTAGAACTGTCTGTCACCGAGGTGAATCACACACAACATCTCCTCCGTCTGTGTACTTCTCTCCACTGAATGAATCGAATAACTACTCGATTCATTCACTCATTCATTCATCCACTCACTCACTCACTCACTCACACAACCACTCATTCATTCAGTATTTCACTCAATCTGACAGTCACACGCACACACACACACACACACACACAGTGAATATGTCACTCTCTCTTTGGCCACTCCATCAATCACTTCATCTGTCAAACACTGCCTCACTCTCACTCACTCCCTCTCTATCTCTCAACCATTCTCTCACTTACTCCGTCTCGTTCCCTCTCCAACTCCCTTTCATTCGATGAGCCAATCAACCAAGAATTCACTCGTGCATTAAACACTGAATCCGTTCATCATTAACTAATCAATCCACTCGTTGAGAATGAATCCTGAACAGTGGACGACACGCTAATGACTATGCTAGCTCCAATTCAGGATCACGTTGCAGTGCTGTCAAATCACTGATTGGTGAAAAGTGTTTAAAGTGCACAATAGTACAATAGAAGACGCATACCTGAGTTCCAGACTCCCTCTTCGCTGGACGCCGGCAACACATCCGCCTTTCTAAACATCATCCATGTGATCCTTTCTAAGGGTTAGTCAACTAGATGCTGTCTCGATCTTTGTCAATCTGGCTGACGATTTGAACTAGCTCAATGCATGTCTTCCAGTTTAACTGGTGCTGTGCAGCTTGTTACACAGACTTTACAAAACACCCTCCTTACAAACGCACCTCCGAAAACCACCTCGCTTCTCCTACAGAGGAGAGTGTAGGTCGACCACGATTGAGATGACTTCAAATAATTCCTGTCTATCTGATTCATCGCTTCCTACTCCTCATACTCCACATTATTCCACATTGCAAAGCGTTTTACTTGATCGTCACTCTGAACGCGCTCATCTATCCACCGAGATTCGAACGTGGTGTGGTGTTGTGTGGTATCGTTTGGTGTGCTCGTGTATGTGTGTGTGTGGTCTACTCGAAATTAGTAGTAGTATACTGGTGGAGTGGTCTAGCGATGGTGGCATTCAGGTGGTTGGTGTTCATGTGTATGTTGTCTGAGTTTTTGTTTGTTTGTTTGTTTGTGTGCTTGCTTGTTAGCTTGTCATTGAGTGAGTGGGTGAGTGTGTGAGTGTGTGAGTGAAGTGTATTAGACTGTGAAGTATTTTGATGTGTTTGTTGATGTGAGTGACTTGAGTAATTGAGTTAGTTTTCGGTTTCGAGTGTAGGAGGAGTATAGTTGGGATTGGGGCCCCGTGGCCCAATGGATAAGGCATCTGACTTCGGATCAGAAGATTGCGGGTTCGAGTCCCGTCGGGGTCGAGGCTTTTCCTCCGGTTACCATCACAACGTGCCATTCCTTCAAGAATCCAGTCCCTGCTC